>QODF01000240.1:160420-170420 GCA_024372805.1 Oostethus manadensis
CATTTCTCTTCCTATCTACACCATGATAGAACAGCTTGAACCCTGCTCCTAAGCTTCTAGCCTTGCTACCGTTCCACCTGGTCTCCTGGACACACAATATGTCTACCTTCCTCCTCTGCATCATGTCAACTAATTCTCTACTTTTTCCTGTCATAGTTCCAACATTCAAAGTCCCAACTCTTAGTTCTAGACTCTTTGCATTCCTCTTCTCTCTCCTCCTACGAACACACCTTCCTCCTCTCCTTCTTCGGCAAACAGTAATCCAGTTTCCACTGGCACTCTGGCAGTGCGGTGGCGGGCGTTGTTAACCCGGGCCACGTCCGATCCAGTATGGAAGTCATTTGTCTGATTCGCATGTTTCGGTTTGGCCAGTTTTACATCGGATGCCCTTCCTGACACAACCCTCTGTATTTATCCAGGCTTGGGACCGGCACAATAAGACACTGGCTTGTGCCCCGTTTGGCTGCTCAGCTAAAATGATTTCCAATGCCTAAAAATGGAGAACAAAACCAGAGACTCATGGCAGAAAAAGAAGACAACTATCAAAATGGACAGAAAAATAACCAGAATGGCAAAGGCTCAGCCAATGATCAGTTCCAGGATGATCACAGAGTATGGTGTTAACTGTAAGTACTTGGACAGGTTAGAAGACATCTGTGTAGAGCCAATCTATTTACAAGAATCCCTCGCAAAGTCCCTCTGTTCAAAAAAGGGCATATGCAGAAGAGGTTACAATTTGCCAAACATATCAACTGGCCTAAAGAAATGGAGGAACATTTCGTGGACTGATGAGAGTAAAATTATTCTTTATAGATCCAAGAGTCGCAGACAGTTTGTGAGACGACTCCCAAACTCTGAATTCAAGCCACAGTACACAGTGAAAATGTTTCTGAAGCAAAACCAAGAAATGCACATGAATTGTGGAATGTTGTTAAAGAATCTTGGGAGTGGAAAACCACAAGTTGGTTGACTCCATGCCACACAGATGTGAGGCAGTTATAAAAAACTGCTCATACAACTAAATATTAGTTTAATGAGTCACAGGATTGCCATATCCTAGAAATAAAAAGTTTGTACAAAATAGTTTGTAAAGCCTATGTAAAGTTTGTAAAGTGTTTGTAAAGTCAACGGCAGACACTGCTGTTTGGTTTTGTTGTTGTTTTTTTTAAACACATTCCTTTCAACTAATTGCCCAATTGCACAGCCTTAAGAGCGTGCATATATGAATGCTGCGTCTTGTTTGTTTTCTAAGATTCTATTGCACCTACCGGTAACTTGTTTGCCATGTAGCAATAAAAATATACTAATAACAGTAATTCATCTGGTGAGTCACATTAGACTGCTATTATTTTGAACACTACTGTATATAAGCGTTTTTTAATGTCTAGAGAGCACTAATAATGTAAAAAACTATATTTAGAAGATCGTTTCATCCAGGTTTAGTATGCCATAACTACAAAAATTATATATTATAAATATTTTTGTTTTATATATTTATTTATATTTATTAATACTGAACCATACTTTTCTCTTACCGGCGTCAGGTCTCCAACTAATTAACTGCGATAAACAAAGGATGACTGTACTTACAAAGATATAGGGCTTTTAGGTGAAATTTAAAGAAGAACCTAAAATGTCCAATAATCCTTTCAGGTAAATTTAACTTTTTTGCACAATGGGTTTGTCATCCCTAAATCGACCAAAACATATTCTGGTTCAAAACCAATTCAAATTGGTAATTAAATTAACCCGTCCTCTTCACATTTCTTCACGCTTTAACATTATGAGACCAAGACTACACCGGACAATTGATCAACAGTATCTCGCCTTCAAACAGGGTGTTTTTAGAAGAAAGCGGCCACTGAGCTGAGTGTGTCAGACTGTCAGCAGCAGGTTGCAACAGGGATACAGACAGATTAGATGATACACAAATGGTAACATGCATGTAAAAGACATTGGAATACATCACTTAATACACTTGACGGTTCCACATGTCCAAAAGCAGTAGGAAGAAGCAAAGCTTATTAAATTCTACCCCTGTAGGCTCTCCCCTATTTCAATACATTTGTGAACTTCCTGCAGTTACTAGGTTTGAATGCATAAGTAAGGTCATGTGACAGTGTGTTAGATAATAGTCCATGTCATGGTAAATACTGTAATGTATACTGCCGTCCTGATGAATGATATTCATAATAAATAAAAATAATAGTGATAATAGTGATGAGTGGTGTATAACAATTGTAACAAAACATTGTTGTAGTACAGACATTGTTCTCACTAGGAATGAAAGGTTCCGAGTACAAGTAGAAGGTGATAGTAACAAACATAGCATTGACAGTCAACAGACAGAAAATATACTCTCCAAGGAATGAAGTAATATGGAACTTGGATGTACACAATATTTCACGAGTCTACTTCCTTGTATTTTGTAAACATCAACTGTTTGTAATGTTTCTTGAAGTCACTCGACGCCCAAAAATGTATGTTCATTCACCCTTTCAATTTCTTCCCCGTCAATTTGTATTTTCTCACAAGTATCTCTTCTGCTATTACCGAATAGCATCATTTTCATTTTCGTTAGGTTCAAGAATAATCTGTTTTTTATCAAACCATTTTTTTAGAGTAATCATTTCATCTGAAACTTTTCTTATTAGCTCTTGTGTGTTTTATCCAGAGCAAAAAGCGGTGGTATCATCTGCAAATAGTACTGGCTTTAGGTGTTTTTGTCACTTTGCTGATGTCAATATTGTATAGGTTAAATAATTTTGGTCCAAAAAAATTGACCCATATACATCCAATAAAATTATTCAAGGGGATTAAAATATTTTGTTGCTGGACTAAAGTAAGCAAAGACGTCTGCTTGAGAGCGCTGGTGTTTTCTTCAACCTCCTTCCAAACTCAACTGATCAGCACCAGGAAATGTGATGCTGGAGTTCCCTTAAGGAAAAGTGTTTCAAAAGTCAAGCAAAGCAACAGCTTATTATTACAAATCTCTTGTTAGGTTTAAAAAGGCACTATGAATAATAAAATAACTACCTGTTGGAGGTAGAGACCTCGCTTATCTGGAGCTGCACCATAACATTGGGACAATAATTACTGAGCGCTCGCAGATCTAAAACGACAGCTTCTCAAGGGAGCACGGCCGTGTTTGTGCTTTCAATTAAAGCTACTCGACGCGGACGATAAAACAGGGAAAGGAACATTGGTGTCAGTGTGTAACGTTTTTAATAGTGTATCTACATGGCCAGGTTTGCCATTTGGGTGGTCCGAGTCTGGTTTAAGCAGAATAACCCTTAGCATCACCAACACGCTCTGGTCAATTACAGCCGCTTGAGCAGTTGCATTAGCGAGATGGGTTCTGTGCTGGTATGCTCACGGTAGCCTTAAAAGTCCTGAATAAATACCGCTTCCACCTCAAAGTCCAACAAGGGAGTATTAAAAAGGAGAGGAATGTGTATTGAGGGCGTTTAAGGCTTTGAGTGTGGACACCACATTTAAATCACAAGTGTTCCTGAAATCATCAAGGCTGATCTCCCCATGCAGAGCCAATGAGGACTTCTTTAAATGAGACAGTGCTTGTGCCATAGATAAGAAATGAATATACAAAGGCGGAAGGAGAACACCAAATGTCTTTGGTCTTCCGATTGCAAGCAGACAGTTTGACAGTTATGTTGGGGCGTCTGTTAGTTTTAAATGACGATGAATGTGAATGTACACCGATGGGAGCACGTGGAGAAGCACAAGCCATGATTAAAGTCGATGACAATGAGAAAGTTCCTGGAGCAGCCCAGACAACAGGTGCTCCTCTAACATCACATCAAATACATCTCGCTTTGGTGGCCTTCTCTTATACATACGGTACATTGACTAACCTGTCTGAAGTCATTTTTCAAAGATCTTTGCAAAAAAAAAAGCAGACTAGCATATAATAAGGGCATATTCCTTTAGACAACTTCCTCCAGGCTGTTGACGTGAAGTGTAAATCCAATTATCACTGCGCACTGACAGAAGGCAATCCCCCATATCCCATGCCTTTTCGGCATTTAACACGTATGCTATACTGTACATTGCCAATTGCCAATTTGAGTGCAGGATAAGGAGATACTACTGTCATATTCAATTTAGGACTTGAAGGACTCTTTGACATACAGCTGAAGTGAAATGTATGCAATTTGTTCAAATGTGTACAGTCAGTATGTACAGTGAAAGCTAATTGGGTAAGCATAGTTGACCTGCAAAGCTGATTTGGATTCTAAAAGAGTTCCTGCTTATGGATCCACTAGCAGTAAAGACCCAATGACGGAAGGCCTCACTAGAAACCCAAGCTGAATATAAACATGTCAGTGCTGCCACCCTTTAGTCTGCGAGGCGTACGGACGTCACGGAGGCTCATCAAAGTTAAGCCTCTACATTGTTTTTGTACTTTACTGGGTGGATGTGTTTATCTGCATTACTGAGGTAATCCTTGAATGGACCACAGTTGCACCAAAGTAAATAAATCAATCAAATAAATGCTTACGTATGCACACACTGTAGTTTGGTGGGGCTGTTAATAAGTTGCCAGATGCTGCAGCCAAAAAAACAAGCTATTGCAGCTTCAAACAACCACTGCACCGATGATAACTGTGAGTTAAAAACCCCACAGTACTTAGCTTCAGGGATTTATTTAAAAGAAACCAAAGTTGCGTTTTAATGAGAAAAACTGGCAACCTTCACAAGTCCGGAGATGCCTTTAAGGAGTCAACGCTTCTAGAAAAAACAAAACAGATGCATTAGCAGGTGTCGTGTTGGAATACATAGCACGAAATGATACAGCCAACGCATTAAAGCTTCCTTCTTTCCAAATGCTGGGTAACAACTAAAAAGCAGCCTTTTTCTTTTAATTTTAATTTTTATTCTTGCATCTCTGATCACGTTTTTTTGATGAACACACTGGTGGTCGCTCGAAAGTCTAAGCACGTACAGCACAGCCACTGCAATTAGAAAAGTGTGAGAAGTATATTTAGCTATTTATCCAATCCCACTTCATTCAAGTGGACTGGACTGTACTTTTTGGACCTAACAATGTGCGTCTGCTGATGACTGCTCAAGGGCAAATGGCAAAGGGTGAATCTTATACCCTAAAGCTATTTCCACACAATTACAGATTCAAAGAAAATGGCAGATATTTTGTATGTGTTTTGACTTTTCGGGTTTTGTCCTTAAAAACTGGGCTTTTCAAAAACTCCGGCTGCAGCATTTGTGTTTATCGGTGAACACGGACTATTTGGCTCATTGCCCTTAGATGGCGTAACAATTTTGTGATGTCATTTTCCCGCTAGATAAGTATAATTGAATGTGTGCAATGACAAACATTACATTGGTGGCTTTAAACATACTGAAAGGACTTCTCACATGTTTAAAAATAAATATACTCCTACTTTCACTTTACACTGACAAATGGGTTTTGAAGAAAATCGCTGCTGTTGATTTGCTTCCAAATTCTGCTACAAAGCTTCCGCCAACAGCAGGTTTGGACAAGCCCCGATCATACCTCTAACTGGTGGCACAGCTCCGACAAGCAGGTTGTTATTTTGGAAGAATGGCATGAGAATTCTTGCACGCCAAACATGTGATTAATTGTGTTTGATTGCTTCACCCTCAGATTGAAAGTTTCTCAACAAGACTACAGCATTGGAGGGCCTTCAGCAAGAATAATTAGCCAGACACACACGGGATTGTTTCAACAATGACGACATCAAAGCGTAAGGAAAAGTTAGGAGAGGCTGAATACCTTGATCAATAAGATGGTACCGTAATTTCCTGACTACAGAGCGTGCCGGCATATAGGCCGGACTGCCTAAATTAAAGAAAGATAAATTAAACAAAAATAGGCAGGTGCAGAAATGTGGGAACCCTTGTTGTTTTATTGATTTCAATACCTTTAGCACCTGATCGTTAGAATACAAAATTTGTTTGGTAAACTCATTGAACATTTCCCAGTCACGAGAAAAGGTATTTAAGGTGGCCAATTGCAATTTGGTCTCCTCTTTGCATCTCCTCCAAAGTGTGGCATATGGGAGTCTCACAACAACTGTCAAATGACCTGAAATATTGTTCAACATCATGTTTTTTTTAATCCGAGTTCCACATCTGCCACAGCCTGAATAGTCCAGACAGCAGTTGTAGTGATTATCATTTATTGATTAATAGGAATAATATTTATTTTTATTTAGCTATGTATTATTTGTTTATCCGTCTATTCTATTTCCCATATTTGTGGTACTCTGTGATCAAGTGATTAAGTTTATAACATGGCATTCTTGGGGAGCTGTTTGAAACCTAACTTTTTCTTGGAGATGAATAAAGTATCTATCTATCTATCTATCTATCTATCTATGTATCTTCTACACTTTAATCGAACTTAAGATTTGTCAGATCAAAACACGAACGCTGCATAGGACTTCAAAACAGGACATTAATGTCCACTTCATTTCTCCAATTGACTTCCTCAAGCTGCACTCTTAAGCATCACAGGAACTGTATTTTTTTTGCCATAAATTAGCCGCGTCACAGTTTACGCCACAGGGCTGAAAGGGCGATCTTTACCATGCGTGCATTTGTGAGCGGATTAGGAACTCCTTTATTCAATAAGTTGTTTCTAGTGTGATTATTATAGCATCAATACTTGTTTGCTCCACATATCTTTTTATGTGGACAGTATGCTACTTTTAATCGTGCTCAGCGGCAGCATGTCAGAAGAGAAGCACAGCGCTTACATCCACACGTGAAGTGTGTTTCTGTATTGTTTCGACACGGGCTGAATCACCAAGTCTGTTTGCTTGTTTTTTATTCTCGCTGCCTACACAGCTCTCAATGCTCAATTGTACATTCCCTGCCCGAGTCACACTGCTGCACAAATGCGTCGTACCTCGTCATGGTGCCTGCGTGTGAACCGCCGCGATAGAGAGCCTCCCGACTGCGACTAATCAAATTTCATATCTTCAGCAAGGTCATCACCTTCTACTTGGCCCCCTGCTTCCCACCATCCTTTGCTTGCTTTTCTGGCTCTGATCACAAATTAAAATGCAGAGGTGTGTTGGCTGCTAAAACAGGAGACGGGTGGGGGGGTGCGCGCTTTCTCAATTTGGGTTTTCTTCTCAAAGGCGCACACACTTCTCAAGCTGTGCCGTTATTGCACATCAGGTTGAGAGGAGGGCATAGACAAGGTGAGGTAGGGAAGTGTTTTTCCATGACACCGTGTAGTACTACTTGCTTTGGGCAACAGAAACTGTTTGCAAGATGCAACTGTCATTGGCAAAGATGACAAAGCTTCACGACAGCTTGGCACATGACGCCACTTCATACCACAGGGTCCATTTAGTTGCCGTTATTGCCAAAGCAGCCAAAAAACAGCCGATTCCCGACTACTAAATCCCAATTATCCCTGGTGGAGCTTTGCGTTGTTTTGTTGTGATTCTGCCGGCATCTGTCTTGAATTATCGCATCTGTCTTGTGTTTGAAAATCGGCATTTGTGTTGCCTTGACATTTAAGTGACAGCCCTGGAAATGCTTATTACTACTTTATAAAAAGTCGATAAACTTCAAAAAGGCCTAGACTTGTTTTTGGTGTTGTGTTATTTCAGTCACTATTGTAGGGTTTTCTTTTTTTCACAGAAAGGAATGAACCATTTTATCGAAGTCTGTATGTATGCAGTAAAATGTAACCACAAGAGTGTATGCTGGTGCAGATCAAGTAAACCTCCTCAAGTAGAAATGGCATAATAGCACATCAACACATAAACACAAAGACTACAGACTACCTGACGTGTCATCTTTGTTTCTGTGTCTTTATTGTGTTGTTTTCCTTTTGATTGTTTTCTCTATTTACCTTCCTGCCACATCACAGATGTTGCTCTCTGTTTGTCTTTTTGCTGTTTTCATTTTCCCGTACTAACAGTGGAGACAAAGGAGCCTTTTTCCGCAGTGCCAATAACATTTGGACACTGTGGCGAGAGAAAAAACATTGGCTCGTGCTGACGTTTGCCTGTTGTTCCCCCCAATCATTTCCGTGTCAGTGAGAGCAGCTTAAATAGGATAAGCTGGGAATGCTTGACAGCAATCCCATGATATTCCTTCTGGTTAGCACTGGTCAGCTTTGCCACATTAGAGGAACTAGAGCAAATATAGCGCCTTGCTTTGGGCTTTCCATACACACACATTTGCATGATTACTGCGTCACAATATGCTTGGGGAGGAAATATATCCCAATTAGTGTATAACACGTCCATTAGCTCCACAATACACAGGCCGTATTCTCCAAACCGACAACCCATCTGGTGTCGGCATGGAAGTTTAATCAACGACAAATGTGAGCCAGGGTACCAGGCGGGTGATAAAGTCAACACCTGGCCTCTAATATAAGTTAACTCCGCTCCATAGAAACAAGTACAAAAGAAACAATGCAAACACGCTCGATACACACAACGGATATTTTTACAAAACAGCACTCATCCTACATTATTTCTGACATTTTGCAAACTGACTGACAAGAGGTAACCTTTAAAAATCTTCCCTGTCAAGAGACCTACAATCATAAACTCATTTATGTACTTTTTCAGTGCAGGATAAAAGCATAAAATGACAAAAACGTGTTTTCTTCTCAGTCGCTGCTCCTCTCATTTCACCTTGAAGGGAAATCTTTTCATTTGAGCACGGAATCAGTGTGGATGCAAGTGGCACAGATACAATTCTGGACTAGTTAAAAACTACATGACCGCGACCAAAGTAGGGCTATTTCATGTTTCATGTACAGTGGAACCCTTAGCCACTTTCGCTGATGTTGACAACCCTTTTATGTGAGTCTGCTCATAAAGTCCAGATCCACCAGGTTGCCATTACAAAAAAGTGCCCGTCAAGTGGATGTCAGTTTGCATGGTTGACCGCTTTTGATGGAAAAGTTTAGACCTAAACAGGTAATTTGTATGAAAATTGGTGCATCTATGTCAACATGTGTTACACTGATGCTTAGTTACACAGCTTTAAAACACGCACACAGAGACTATATATATTAAAAAAATCCAAACCTACATGGTCCTATGTGGAAAAAGTGATTGCCCCATAAATCTAATAAGTGGCTGGGTCACTCTTAGCAGCAACAATTGCAATCAAGCGAAATTGCAATAAGAATTTTGGTCCACTCGTCTTTGCAGAATTGTTGTAATTCAGTGACATTGAAGCCTCTTCCAGAATGAATTGCCCTTTTAAGGTCAAGCCATGGCATCTCAGGTCTTGGACTAGGCCACTCCAAAGTCTTCACTTTGTTTTTCTTCAGCCTTTCAGAGTTGGACACACTTTCAAAAATGTTGAACTTTTGTCTTTTGTCTTGTACAGAGTATTTGTACAAGTATTTTTTGTATTTTCCCAAAAGGTCTTGGGGATTATAAGATCAGATGTTTTCTGGCAAAATTAAAATGAGTTTAATTGTTCTTTTTGTTCAGCAGTAGTTTTAGTCTTGCAATTCTGCTATGCAGGCCGTTTTTACACTTCACTTTTGCACATCACTTTGGTTTGGATATTGGATATTTTTACTCTCTTTATAATAAAATTCATGTAAGAAAAGCATGCTAGTTATGTCGTCAATGACTAATATATATATATATTTTTTTGTCTTGTCCAGCATCATAACAGCTGAATGGGAGTCAAGCTGCCTTTAAATGCTGAGCAAAATTTCTTTGCCAAGGGAGACTTCATAATCCAAATGAGTCTCCCTTGACATTTGACTGCGTTTATTATGAATTTTGTTGCGCCACATTTCGACGCCGGACCTTACCTGAAAAGGGACGGTTGGGGGGTTGGGTGGGGGACATAAGAAAGGGTGCAGAATAACCTCACAAACATATTTCAACCATATTATAAACAACCATGATAATCACAATTTCAGCAACAACCAGAACAGTCACAGAGCAAAATGAGCAAAAATACAGGGGGAAAAAAATAAAAATAGTAATAATAATAATGA
>QODF01000240.1:173474-201927 GCA_024372805.1 Oostethus manadensis
TGTGTGTGTGTGTGTGTGTGTGTGTATATATATGTGCGTGTGTGTGTGTATATATATATATATATGTGTGTGTGTGTGTGTATATATATATACATATATATATACATATATATATATATATATACACACACGCACACACTCTCGTTTCTCTCCTTCCTGTTTGTGTGCTCACGGCTGTGCTGTGTGTGTAACCCATGTCTCTACATTTTTACTGAAAAAAGCTAACGAAAAAACCCCACTATGGCTCCTGCTGAGGCAGCCTGTTTGAGGCAAATGAGCCAGTACCTCGAGCAAATGACCCATCACCATTGCACATGTAGGAAAACTATATTGCAGGGGTGTCCAAAGTTAATTAATCCACAGTTAATTTTTTTATTGGCATGCAGCACGTGGTAGAAATAAATTCAAACCAAAACAACCCAGCAAAAACGAGAAACGATAAAGCAAAAAGGAAAAATGGAAGGAAAAGAAGCTGAAATGTTGATATTAATACCTAACAATAACACCAAGCTTTGTCTTTATATATATATATTGTCAGTATGCAGCCCTCGCCAGAAAAGGTTTTGACACCCCTGCTGTATCCTATATAAACAAATACAATTATTGTCATTGTAGTCAAGACAGACAACAAAATTACTGCAGCAGCTCTGTTAAATAAAATGTGTAAAAATATGCACAAATGGGAAAAAAAATAAAAAAGGTTTAGAAAGCTTACAAAATGTATTTAAAAAAAAAACTTCACCCATTGTACTTGTGCCTCTGGCTAAAATGTACACGACATGGCTTGTTTCAGTTTTTATAACTGCTATGTCGACCACAGCTTACGGCAGCGTTACCTGGTCAGTCAGTCCAAGGGGCGTTGACATAAAGTAACGAATTATATCTGATGGCATATTTTGTATTTACTTTGCAGAAATAATGTAAAATGTACTTCATTCATCAACATATGCTCAAAAAGCATACACACTAGATGGACAAAAGTATTGGGACTTCGACCTGTAGGACGTGACAACCTGGAACAAAACTTTCAATTTTCTTGCAACAAGATTGGAGACTTGTCTGTTGGTCTTTTTGCACATTTTTGAGCTCAAAGGATGATTAATTTTAAATAATTCCTGAACTGATTAAGAGGCGTGTGCCAAGACACTTGTCCATACAGTGTAGCTTTTCCAGCTTCTTTAACGCATCTTCGATTGTAAAAAAAAATGGGTGACAGTCCTACCTTGACCCCTCTCACTCTGAACTCAGCCAGGGCTCGGCTCATCTTGGAGGCAGCGGTAGGCAGGTCCTTGCCACTGGCAATGACTTTCACCAGAAGAGAGTCATAGTGCGGCGAGATGACAGCGCCCTGGAAGGCCGAGGCGCTGTCCAGTCGAATACCCATGCCTTCGCCGCTCCGGAACACCTGGAGGTTGGAAAAAGCCAAAAAATTTAGCACTATCAGGCCAAAAAAGCATACATTAGCTGTACATGTGGTGGTTCTTCGGTATTGCTCTGTACACGATTCTTGCCGATTTGGATATATGCAGGCACAATTTGTCAGGAAGATTTGTCATTTAAGTACTCCTGGTGGATGCTAAGTGGATGGATGCTAAGTGGATGAATGCACGGCAGCGTCGTTAGGAGCCTCTCTCTCAACTAAAAGTGGCAGTTATGCTCTCATTCACAACGATTGCTTTTATTTGATGTCTTCAGGGGGAACGGGACACAGCTGACCTGAGGAAAAAGGGGAACTACTTTGAACTTATGAAAGATAGTGGACTTGTACTCAAATGATTTTACACCCTGACAGCTAATAGATTTTTGGCAAGACGGTGCATCACATCTGCTTGGCTCCTGGCATGTGAGCATGGAATTAACCTGCGTGCAGTGGTGGCAAAAGGGGAGAAAACATGCAGGGAATGAGTGAGAAATGGGAAAGGGTGGAGCACTCCAAAGCACTTGGCAGGAGAGCAGAGAGGCGAGAGAGGAAATGTGAAGAAGGGAAGCGAAAAGTGCATCCAACTATGCAACATATGCAGCCCCTCGAGGGCTGGAAGCGAGAGATGAGATGGAATTGTAATTATAACAATGTTGTGGCACTCTGGTGATGGGCCAGCAATATCTTCAGACAATACAGGCATCCAGGACTGCAAAAAGGTACTACTCAGCCTGCACAGTTGCCGCTACAATGCAATTCAATTGATTCTGTTAATAATCTCCTGGCGTGAAATGATCAAAATGCTGACTAACGCAAGCCTGTTAGCTTATTAATTAGGCTCGATAATACCTTTCATCCAAAGAGCTATGATATCAAGCTCTTAAAGTAGACATATGTTCAATCAAGTCCTTTATTATTCATTTTCAAAGGGTGCTGCAGCTGTATCAAAGTGACAGAACGCCTGCTGTGCAACATAATCTTTTGCATATCACATATTTAGGATCTACATTTGGGTCTACGAAGCATCAGGGAAATATTTTGGGAAACCCCTGCTCTTTAAGTGCGCAGTTTAGGCTCACACATTGATCGGGATCAACTCCATGTGATAAAGGGGGCGAGGCCATGCATCAGTGACTACTAGCTTACAGCATGTCACCAAATTGCATCACTCAAAGTGTTTGGTGGAACCAAATAAATAAATATAAAATTATAGTTGCGCAGCAATTTCACACGGGAGCCGCAAAGTCCTACAATTACTTGAAGGTCCACAACTTGCCATAAGGCTTGGGTAAAGCCAGGACATCAAACAGCAGGTGTCAAGTAGTAATAACGGAAAATAAATCAATGCAGCTGTGCTTGTGACCCAAGACATCGTTGGACAAGACCTGAAAATAGAGTGCAATTGAATCTTATTGCATTGTAAAATCCTGGAGCATCCCAAAAAGCACCCTCAAGTTCCACAACCCTCCGGTGGAATGACCCTTCAGCATTGTAGTCAAAATCCAAAAATCATAAACAAACAGTGCAGAATGTATGTTTTACATGCATTTTACAACCGTCACGCTCTTACGCAGACTCTCTCGCCTTGTGAGACAACAGCATCAAAGACACAATAAGACAGATGTTTGCACTTCCATTTTACTGCGCATACAGTTATCGTATATGGCCTATGTAATCAGACAGGAAGCCTCTGAAGTCCCGGGCTTTTTGGAAGCACTCGGTGATGGGGCGTAGCCCTCCGTGGCTTTCATCAGAGGGGCTAAATCGCAGTCACCGCTCAAGAGTACAGCAATTCATCTTAAAACAAAAAGCTGTAGCACACTTTCTGCTCATTAAAGTGTGTAAAAGAAATATGTTTGTCTGCATGCATGCGAAGGAGGGCCGCTCTCATGCACACTTGCTTTTTGTGACTGTTGAATGTAACAAAAGCAACACTGTACAATCTTGACAACTGACGTCGAGGCAAATTCACGCGCTAACAATGCACTGAAATTCCCTCAATGTTGCATGCAGGCTATTAATTAAATGAATTAATTATTAAATGCATTTTCGATCCCTCATTCAGTTTGCCAGGATAGTTGATTGAATCGTGTGATGCCCTGACTAAAGAGATTGTCAAGCAAATGTGAGTTTTGTCACAGACAGATACATATCACTCTCTGCATGCTGTATTATACATGCAGGGATGATTGCCTAGCAGCCAAAACAAGATTTTTTTATTTATTTTTTGCTTTCATTGTGCATTCCTGTTTTCTAGCAACAAAACGAAAGCTTGATTGTGGCTGGATTTGTAAGCAGTACTTTCTAATGGCACAAATCTTTTATGTTCCCCAAAATCAAATTTCACAGTTTGTTTGCTTTCTCGCAAAGTCATTTACCATTAAGATCATTTCTCCTGTTCGCTCCACATCTTCCTTAACCTTCCCGATGCGCTCTCCTTCCCACACTGGTTAAATAATAATAATAATTGTCAAGGTTTGTTTACAGGCAAGGGCACACAGATAACGCACACCCGGGGCTGCAAGCCGAGTATAAGTGACAGCGGCGTCCAATCGTAGATTGATCGAGTAGCAATTAAGCCGAGAGCTCATTGGCAAGTCAAGATACTGAGCACATCCCTATAACTCCACAAGAGTCATTCCAAAATGCCTAATTCCGAGTACCTTGCTAGAGTGAATCATAATAGCCCATATGAAAAAGAAGTGGCTGTCAGTTTGGGCTTGCTCATATTATTAATGGAGGACTGAAACAAGTACAAATAATTTGACACAGAAGTTTGTCGCCAGTCAAAGTGAGTTTAAAAGTGGGGCGAATTTATCAAAGTTTTATCATAACCTTGCAATGGAAAAAGGCTTTAAAAATACTGATGTCCTTCAAAAGTAGGTCTTGTTGTGTCGGTATTAGAGCTACTGTGGTGCTAAAAGGGGCTATGGCATAGGTTTTTTGCATATAAACATAGTGAGGCATACATGTTATCTACAGTTGTTCCAGACTTAACTTTTCAATATTAAATAGAAAAACACAAATTTCTCAACACTGATACTGTGAAATTATTTACTCAAACATAAAATCTTTTCCTATGACGGTCCCCTATTTTTCATACTCTGGATCATAACATCTGGAATTAATCTATTATCTGGATCAGTCTTTGATATTCTATAGAACCTGTTAGAAACTTTTTTTTTTTAATTCTAAGAGCTCTGGCCATTTTTTTGAGCAGTTACATGCACAAATGCCAAATATGGTCTTATCGTGCAATGTTAAAGAATCTTTAAAAAATCCATGCCAAGAATCACCTAGGAAAAAAAAATCAAGCAGTTCTTCCATAATGTCATTTGCGACAAATTTTCGTCAAAATACATTCAAAAGTTATTTTGAAGCCAAACAAATAGGCAAACGGATGGAGGCAGACAAAACCATAGCCTCCATGTCGGATGGAATATTTTTGTAGAGAGAGCATAGAAAACCTGTTAACTAAATAGGTTTTGTTTGACCTTTATTGGAGCCCTGTAGACATGACAAAACACCCCTATAGTCACCGTTACACTCTTATTAGTATTATTATTCTTTGTTTACACCACATTGCGCAACACTAAGGAAGCCTATATGATCAGTGGAGGGACATAAGAAACTGCCGCCGCTCATAGCATATAGCATGCTACCAAGCTAACTAGTTAGCCTGAAATGTAATTGTTCTAAACTTAAGAAAGGGTTTTGAATGGAGTGGGGAAGAAGGACAAAAACAAGATGGAAGCACCTTCACACATGCCATGGCTGCCTCCAAGCTGTGTTAAGGTAATGTAACGTCATGTTTCATCAATGTTTTGTGTCAATACAGCGTATGACTTGTCTTGCAATATTTTTTGACTAATAATAGGCCCCAGTAAAGCATGAAACAACAATAATTTATTAAATAATACATTTTGAAAAGCCTCGATAGCGTGAAAGAGCGATCTTCAAACCATGATGTAGGGAGGGACGACTGTGCTGGATGAGTAAGGGCACTTAAAGGTCACCCTAGGAATACCATTAGCCAACCCAGCCTTCCATTGAGCGCCCTGAGTGGCCGGACATTGACTGGACAAGCAATGCATGTCTTAGATCATTAAGGCCGTACTTGCACGAGCTTAATGGCACATTGCTCAGAAGGTTGTCACTCTTCGCCACAAAAAATAAAAGTCATTTCCAGCTCACTAACGATCGCAAAGAGAGACCTCCGTACAGCTCACCTTTAACTTCATTGGTTGACGTGAGCGAATATTGATCCCGTTCAATGTTGCTATTGAGCGACTAATACCGACATCTTTCCCCTATTGAATGTTGGGTTGCTGTGGATGGTTGGAAATATGCCCGCTCCCCAGTGTAAGACATGAAAGGAACAGAAATGCACATATGGACACGATAACCAAGCAGCGTCATGGTTTCATTATTGAGACTTCCTCATCCCAATAAGCTCGTTTCCCCTTCCTTGCAACGGCCCTTTTTTCACCATAGTGATAAAAAAAAAAAAAGTACGGCGTTTTTTCATTACTGTTTCACTTGCGTGGGTTTTGTCCGGGTACTCCGGTTTCCTCCCTCATTCCAAAAACATGCATGTCAGGTTAATTGGTGACTCTAAATTGTCCAAAAGTGTGAATGGTTGTATGTCTGCCCTGTGATTGACTGGCGACCAGTCCAGGGTGTACCCCACCTCCCGCCTGATGTCAGCCGGGATAGACTCCAGCATACCCATGACCCTAATGAGGATAAGCGGTATAGAAAATGAATGGATGGATGGAAGTCTATCAAGTGTTCTGTGTATGAGTGACTTAGGGTTCATTTAAATATAATTTAGGTGCAAGTCGTAAGAACGGAACTGGTACACAGACAGAGGACCACCTGCAATAAACACTTGAAAACAATAATAATGCATTGTTAGCTCTAAGTGAGGTCTGTACCTGAACCCAAAACAGACGCTCCCCTTCCATTCTTGTCCTATTTCAATTTTCCTCCGATCCACCTTCATTTCCTGTCTGTATACTGACATTTTTTTTCTCTCTCTCTCTCTCTCTCTCCTCACCTCACAAAAACCATTATTGACCTCATCCTCCGCCAGTCTCCTGAGCATCTCTGCCGTTATTTATCCTTTCATTTCCACTCTTTCGCTGCTCCATCTGATTCAGTCTTTTTTTTCCTTTTTCTTTTAAAGTCTGACAGCGTCTCGCTCTGTGTGTGAGCAGAGCAATTACAGGCCGCAGAGCCTAAAATGTCTTCCTGCAATCAGGAGCATCTCGTATGAGCACGTGCTACCTACTATGACACACACACACACACACACAAAAATAACACTCACTCGTGGAGTTTCTTTCATCAAAAGGCTCATTTTTGGATACGTGACCAAATTACTTTCTCCTTTCAACCCTGTGTGTTTGTGTGTGTGTGCAGACTGCGGTATAATGACCCTAATGAGCAATTGAGAAGCTGCTGCTGCTCTTGCCCTCTTTTCATTTCCCTCCTTTTCTAGCTCTCGGAATTTTCTGTCAATTAAGGCCCATTCTGCTTTGCCTCAACTCACAACCCTCAAAACTCTCCTCACCTTCTCTCCATCTCCTTTCACACCCCCTCAGTCCCCAACCCAACCTTGCCTACCCCCACTTTCATTATAGCTCATTTAAATCCTGCACATCTTCACGACTTTCCTCCTCTTGACGATTGTTCAAAAACTCAAAACAAGGAGGGGTGAAAATAACATCAGTAATTGCCTTGTTGGCATAAAATGTTCTTGTTTTTCACATTACTGCACCACAGAATACAAAAGGCCCAGCTGCCGTCTGCGCACACACCTTTACAAAAGCCCGTGTTTAGCATAACGTGTAGATTTATTGTGTACACCTTCAATCTGTAGTTATTTTGTTTATTTTTCATTTGTTGGTTTGGTTTGCAATACATTTTAGTCAAAATAGCTGTAATGCTTATAGTATGCTTTTGTTTTGTAAGCTAACTTCTATACTCCTGAATCGCATCACACATAAGATTGAATAAGTGTCAAAAAATGTTCTATACTGTGTTGCCTGCGCTATTGTTTTTCTGACAAACACACCACTTTGTGATTTGGTTATTAAACCTCTAAGTTTGACTATAAGTTGGACTGACTTGGTGTCCAAAGTGCAGCCAATGGGCAAATTGCACCCGCAGGTGTTTTATTATTGGCTTGTGGAACTTTCTAAAACTATAATTTAACAACAAAACAAAACAAAACAAAACAATGATTTCAGAAGCATAACTTTGAAATAAAGAAAAACATGTTTTTAAAAAAAAGGTCATACTATAATGACAAGTTGTTGTTTTTTTATTATAGTACAAAAGAAAATTGTGGAAAATTATGAGAATAACGTTTACAAGAAGAAAGTTGAAATAGTTTTAGTAGTAATAATAGTAGTATTTTTTACAATAAAACTACAGTTAAAATATTGAGAAAAAAACATCATTTTCTTAAAAGAAAATGCACCTAAATATGCACTTAAAAAATATGAGGAATAATGTCATTTTATTAGCATGTACTGGACTCTAATAGGGCATGATCCTTTCAACTAAGAATTTTTATGTAAATGTTACAATTGAGATTTGCCAAAGTGTGCTTTTTTCTTGCATGTTTTTGTTCATAAACTGAAACAGAACAAGCTCTATTTAATTTCAACATGCAAATTGCTAAGAAAATGACACGCAGACATACAACATACATTTTTGCTTACTATGTCATGCCTTTGGTACCCCTGCCTGAAAAATAACCTCACTATGGACACGTTTGGAATTTCTAATCTTCCCTCTACTGTGTGAGGAGTAGCGATCGCAGTAATTACATGACACGTTTTTATTCTAAGTTTGTGAATTATTTGGGCGTCTTTTCATTGCACCCACAAAGCTAAGGACACACTATAATGATTATAAAACTTTGAGGATATCTGTTTAGCATGAATGCGACCATGTCTACAAAAGCATTTTGACCACAACCCACATGCAGGCTCTTTTTACATGCGGTTCTCTATCTCCCCCCGACCTGAAAAAGTTCAAACCGCCTTTCAACTTCCAGGTTCTGCTATCTTTCGCTGTCTAGCTGGCTCCGAAGAAACCAAACATCTCTCCGGGCCGTTACTTCCAACTGGTCTTTCATCTCTCTCATTCCACCGTCCTTCACACGTCAGTTATACGTCTAGTCTAATCCTCCACCATAAAATGTCATGTACAACAGTGGTTCCCAAACTCTTCACAGTTCCTTGCCCCTTCAGACATGTGACTTGAAGATATGTATCACCTACTCCTGCACACAAGGAAAAGTGCACCTTTTTTGTTTTTTTTTAAATAAAATGTTGCCCATTATCCATGATCCTTATGTCTGACAAAGATAAATAGATGCACACTTCAATAATCTCCAGGAGAAATTCCAAAAACACATGTCTCTTTTCTGTGTGTTCTAAAAAAATACAAATAGATAATAAGATGGCACTAAGAATGCACGTGAATGCCGATAAAACCTGAAAAAAACTCCAAAATGCACCAACAACGCTCCATTTAGATATGAGACATGCATATTGTATAGTATTATTATAATGGGACATTGTTGTTATTATTATTATTGTTGTTGTTGTTACATGGTCACAGCGTGTACAACCATAAAACTTTGTTAGGAGTGTTTTAATAATGTTTTGACTTTTTAAAATCTTTATTAACTGGAAACATTGAACATAATTATTTTGTTGTTTTGTTATTATTTGGTTAATTAATTGAATATTAAATAAGTAATTCTGAATTCAGAATCCATCATTATTATATTTCAGCCAGATGTTGGGTTTGAATGGGTTGAACTGAGCTTCAATTGTGTTCACTTTCAATCGCTATGATTTAAGTCTGCATATTAATTTGATACAGAATTGAAAGGGAAAGTTTAACAAACATAATAAAGCCACATCAAAAGTAGAAAAATACATACAATCAGCAATAAAGCATTTTCGGGGCAATCCTGACTCTTGTATATACATTGACATGTTTTCACAGTGTGGGGATTAGAATATATCATTATGAAATAAACCTTTAAAATTAATATAACTCACACAGAGAAATTAACAACTACATGTCGTGTCTTTTTTCTTCTGCTGAGCGCTCGGCATTGGGAACCAAGGATGTACAATATAAGAGCAGATGGGGAGAAAATGCCAAAATACAGTAGTGTTCAAAATAACAGCAGTCCAATGTGATTTACCAGATTAAGTACTGTTATTAGTATATTTTTACTGCTACAAACAAGTTACCAGTGGGTGCAGTAGATTCTCAGAAAACAAACAAAACCCAGCATTCATGATATGCACGCCGTGCAATTGGGAAATTAGTTGAAATGGGTGTGTTAAAAAATAGCAGTGTGGCATTCAATCAGTGATCAATTTTGTGAAAAAACAGGTGTGAGTCAGGTGGCCCCTATTTAAGGATGAAACCAGCACTTGCATTTCCTCTTTGAAAACTGAGTAAAATTGGTCATTCAAAACATTGCTCAGAAGAACAGTGTACTTTGATTAAAAGTTGATTGGAGGGGGGAAAATGTATGAAAAGGTGAAAACACCTTTGGCTTTTGAGCTGAAATGATCTCCAATGCCTTATTATGGAAAGCAAAACCAGAGACACATGGCAGAAGACGGAAAACAACTATTGAAATGGATTGAAGAAGAACCAGAATGGCAAAGGCTCAGACAATGATCAGCTGCAGGATGATCAAAGACAGTCTGGAGTTACCTGTAAGTACTGTGACACTTAGAAGAAGTCTGTGTGAAACTAATTTATTTGCAAGAATCCCCCGCAAAGTCCCTCTGTTAAATAGAAGGCATGTGTAGAAGAGGTTACAATTTGCCATAGAACACATCAACTGCCCTTAAGAGAAATGGAGGAACATTTTGTGGACTGATCAGAGTAAAATTGTTGTTTTTGGGCCCAAGAGCCGCAGACAGTTTGTGAGACAACCCCCAAATGCTGAATTCAAACCACAGTACACAGTGAAGACAGTGAAGCATGGTGCGAGCATCATGATGTGGGCATCTTTCTCCAACTATGGTGTTGGGCCTATTTATCAAATAGCAGGGATCATGGATCAGTTTGCATATGTCAAAATACTTGAAGAGGAAATGCCCTTGAAATGGAAGTTTCAAAAACGGACAGTGACCCCAAGCAAAATCTTGGTTCAAAACAAACAATAATTAATATTGCGCAATGGCCACCCCAATCCCTGGACCGTAATTCAATCAAGAACTTGTGGGGGGACATCTAAAATGGTGTTTCTGAAGCAAAACCAAGAAATGTTAATGAATTGTGGAATGTTAAATAATCTTGGAGTGGAATAACAGCTGAAAGGTGCCACAAATTGGTTGACTCCATGCCACACAGATGCAAAGCAGTTATATATTAAAAAAACATGGTCATACAATTGAATTAGTTTAACAGGATTGGGACAACTTAGAAACAAAAGTTTGTACAAAATAGTTTTGAGTTTTGAGCAGTAAACACTGCTATTTTTTGAACACACGCCTTTCAACTAATTGCCCAATAGCAATGGACTAACAAAATATTTCCTCTTTTTATATTGACTGTGGACAGTTGAATGTCTTTGTTTGTAATATGCATAGTCTGTTCATCTTGGCATTCATTTTCATTCTGTATATTTTTTCCCTATCGATAAAAGTATCCGTTGTAGAGATGGTTTTCATTTTTTCAGGGATGGAGATAGAATACATCTTAGTCTCTTTGTATGTATTGCACCAACAAGGCCATCTTCAGAGCTTATATATTAATTGCCCAATTGCACACCCATAAGAGCGAGCATATCATGAATGCTGGGTCTCGTTTGTGTTCTGAGAATCTACTGGACCTACTGGTAACCTGTTTGCCACGTAGCAATAAAAACATACTAATAACCGTGGTTAATCTGGTTAGGTGCATTATACTGCTATTACTGTGAACACTACTGTATATTTATTATCTGCTCTTATATTGTACATCCTTGGTTACCAAAGCCAATTTTCACAGGGGTTAGTGGAATAAAAATTAAAAACAATTGCTAGAGCAGTGGGTCTTGTCAGAGAAGCTTTCATTTAACACTATGTTATTGAGGTTGTACTTGCAGCCTAAATAACAAAATAATGAGATCATCACACTAAATACATCGCATGCATGTTTTATTTCCAGCCTGTCACATTATTGTGCACAGCTAGGCAGATTATTAAAATATGTGCATGACAAAATCTGCTCCTGACATCAACATTATGATGATAATAAAACAAAAACCTGGCTGTTTCAGAGTACTGACTCAATCTGACTCGTGTGCACACAGTGCACATTAATAATGAATGGTGAACTTAAAATAAAATAAACGGGGTGGGCCGTGTGAGCTAACCTGTGTTCAACCTGCTCACAGTGTTTCAGTCTTATACTATTTGATGTTAAAAAGCAACTATGCTTTTTGCACACGGTTGAAACAAAAGCAGGATGACGTGATTGCATAAATCATCATCTATGCAAACATACAGCTCCTCTAATGGACCTCATTTGGTTGTGTATGTAATGAACTGTCCAGTGAGTGGATGCATCCATAAAAGCCCTACACACTGCATCCCAGTCAATCCAATATGGCCGATTGCCACTGATCCATTTACATTGGAGCCTTTTTGATAAATTTCCCACCATTACTTCCTTCTGGTAGCTTCTCTTCATCTGTCTGTGGTGCAAGTATGGCCTATTGCCCAAGATGGTCTGCTGCATTATAAACAATATATTGCACAACACAGCAGCAACAGAACCAATGCTGTAACAGCAGTGAGCCTGCATTAACAGAAATAATGAGTTAAGTGTTTAAAAAAACAAAACAGAAAAAAACAGTTTAATATAAAGGTTCATGTGTTTTTCATTACCAAAGCTTATTTATACACTGAAGTAACTAAAGGTTTTGCATTTTAATGTTGCGACCTGAACGTATTCAATTAAAAATACCAGCTTGCTAATATGGTGTTTTAAATTTATTAATACATTAAATGTTTCAAAATTCACATTGTCACTTCTGGGAAATTGAGACTCAATCAATCAAGTGCATGGTCATGTGACACGGGTCTGACAAAAAACAAAATGTGAGTTTTGAAACATCAAACTTATTCGCACAGAATTTTTAAAACACTGTTTTGACAAATTTACTTTGTAAACAAATGCATTTTGCTTAGGATATGATTTATTATTCAATTTACCTTTTCAATAATTTGACAAAATTCAGTTCACATGATTGAAATGCAAAAACTTTGTTATATAAATTGAGAGCCTGAAAAACATTTGGTTATAAGGAAATAAACACCAACTGTGGAGTAGCATCATTTTAAAGCACAAGCACCGGCAGATAAAGCTGCTGTATACCACTGATGATGCGTTAAATGCATCTTACTACCATTTTCATTTTAAAAAAAGTACATCAAGGCATTGCCTACAGCCACGGCTGGTAATGCCAGTGCTTTCTGACTTGGCACTAATTAAGATGTGTTTGTTGTAGACCACATATAGCACAAACACCATCATCCACAAATAACAGAAAGAAGTTGATACACTTCCAGCAGCATGTGCTCAGAATTGCAGAATTGTTGATTGCTGCTGTTTGATTG
Source organism: Oostethus manadensis (assembly GCA_024372805.1). Classification (NCBI taxonomy): domain Eukaryota; kingdom Metazoa; phylum Chordata; class Actinopteri; order Syngnathiformes; family Syngnathidae; genus Oostethus; species Oostethus manadensis. The sequence goes on from QODF01000240.1 coordinate 186,552, forward strand.
TCACCATCTCCTGTCAGGTCAAGTCAAAGACTGTGCGCGCAAGTGACGCCCCTCATGTCCTAAAAGGAGCATAAAGCTTCCTCCCTGTGACCTCTCTCCTCATCACTGTGGATGGCATTAATGACACAAAGTCAAACACAAATAGCGGAGGATAGCAACAGAAGGGAGGGAGTGAAGAGAGCATTGAGTCAGTGGTACGAGGAGAATACTAATTAAAAGGTGTGGGGAATAATGTCAGTTAAGGTCCCAAAAGAGGTGCAACTCCACATCCAAAAAATGCCTGCAAATAATTTTTACAAATTCTGTCAACTGGGTGTGTACGTACATAAGCTTGCAAATGTATTTATCGAATATTTAGACTAACCTCACCGTGACCCATTTAAAAGTCAAGCAAAACGATCGGGAAGCAAAACGTAGCGTGACAACCCGGTCTGAGCTGTTTGAGCATTCATCCAACTTCTCCTTATCTCCTCCACCTCCGATTCGACGTTATCCCTCCTAATCCTCTCTCACCCGCACTACGTCGCTCATTCACCTTTTTTGGGGGGGATCACTTTCCGCCCTCTCTTTGCCTCCTTGTCACCTGAGACGTCTCAATTTTTTGCATGTAGTGATGACTCACATGCAGCAAAGACAAAGTACCAAATCTTTCTTTTCAATCTGTGCGAGCATCGCAGCTGCTTGATGGAATTGCGCTCATGCACATGCACGCATGCGGCGAAATTAATTTCCAATCTGTCCAATTTTGCCTGTGACCCCTCCTGCTTGTGATTTAACGATGCACATTATTCCATTAGAGAAACTAATGAATTAGCCAGCGATGAAGTTATGAAGCTCTGGCGAGATGGATGCAAGCATACTGTTAGTGTACAAGCTGATTTTTTTTTTTTTATGTTTTCATGTAAAATAGCCTGTGAAGGTCCTCAAGAAGAGATCTCAACCCCCAATCTTTTTATAAGCACTTTGATCATACTTCCTCAGCCTTGCTCTACTTCCTACATTGCACTCATTACTAATTATTATAATGGTAAGATCACCACGAAGTATGTGGAGTGAGATGGAACAAATGTTTTATCACTTCCCATCAGTTGTCCATTCATTTTTCATGTCCACAAATGGGAGCTGTGAGTGGCAGGTTCAGTTGTATTAAATTCTTTGAAATCCTTCACAACACAGCCGTCCTCATTAGCCCACCCTCTGCTTGCCATGCATTATTGATCTATCCTCTCATGCCTCTTCCTGTGTCTCTGCATCCTCTTGCAGTGATTACAGTGCTCTTTGGGATGCAGTGGCACTTTGAAATTCCAGGTAAATTGTTTTATAGTACAGTAGTGCTTATCAGCTGCAAATAGAGCTGCATCCACCCCAGCAATTCTGGTGAAGCCTGTAGTGTTTATAAAAGGAGGTTGTAAACAAGCGGGTTCCTGGAGGTTAAAAAGTCAAACGGGGAAGGGAACAGCATCTGCATGATGATGGTCTTGATTAAACTACATCTGATGTCCTTGAGGCCCAGAAATTAAAATGAACTAACTCACATTGAGACCCGAAGTGGGCAAATGTATTCCCAGGCAGCCCGAGGCGTAGACTGTTTTAAAACATATTAGTACCATTACGTGGGCCAGCAGCATAAACAGGCCCTAAATCCCGATTAAACATGCCTGGCAGTCCCGACGACATTCGTACTGTTTATTGACTGGAGAATAAGGCTGATATTGTGATAGACTTCCTCCCCAAAAGCTGGAGACCATCCTCATTAACATGGTCTCAGCCTCCTTCCTAGCCTCTGCCAGCCGACGGGTGATGCTGGTGCTACTTCTCTGGGCATGTGCTGCCATCTCCCATCACATCGTCTCCACCCAGCCGCCAAGTCATCACGACTTTTCCCATCTTTTACGGCTGCCTGAATCACCACCCATCACTTCCCCGCCGCTTTGTTAGCCAGCTAAAGCTACAAGGAATAACATTACTGCAAACATTAGCCCGATTTTTAAAAATATTTTCATTCGTGTACTGATACTCCTGGTACTCCAATTTTCTTGTTATGGCTATAGTCCTTGGGATTGTCACCATCTACTCAGCTCTTCCTTCAGGTCAAACATTTCAAAATACATCTTGGTAGTGTTGCTTTTCTTATTAAATGGTAGGGGTGTTAAAGGATCTTGTGAGATTATTCCTTCAGAAAAAAAACTTCCATGGGCACTAACACTGGGACTGAAAGTGAACTCGTCATTTTGCCGGCCTTAATACGTTGCTATGTGCATGCATGTCTGGTTTCCTCGTCTGTCCCCTCCAAGCAGTCAGGAAGAGGATTCTCTCTGTACATTTGTGTAAGCACCTTGGCGCAAGAACAGGCTGCTGATTCGCGGTATTTTGAAGATCAGATAATATCGGCTTCTGCCACGAGATCGGGCTGATCCGGCTATTGTATCTCCGGGCCGCATTCCAAAAAAGCTGGTTGCCACTGGAATCCCGCCACCCGGAAGAAAAACACCACGCAGACATTTCGGCACGGTACCGTGGTGAAGTCAGTTTCACGTTGGACGCTGGATGCTGGATGCTGGGCTACCTAGTTACAACGGTAGATCCCCCTCACGGTGCCCAGACTCCTCTGTCATGGTGCTGGGAGGTCGCACACGAAGTGCCGCTCTAACAGCTGGTTAATACCAGTGTTGTTTTGTCCAAAAAAAAGTCTAAAAATTTTAAACCACACCACAAATTGATGTATAACCATGTCACATGATTATTCCGACCCTAAAAGTATTGTAATGGCAGCTGAATAATTCCATATCAGGATGGCTGTAATTCAGTTGGCCATTTATTTGCATTTCAACACAGATCACTCACTCCTTTGAGCAGACATTCCACTTGCTAGATTTCTTATTCTATGCAACGCTTGCTACACAACGCTTGCTCTAACCAGCATGCTGAACACCACTGCCCTCTACAGCACCCACACTAACAAACAAAATACTGCAAAAACAAAATACTTAATACCTGCTGCTAGAGTACTTTGAACGCCCATTTTTCCAATTTTATCTTTACATGAATGAAATGTTATCTTCATTAGGGACCTGACTAACACAGTAAGTAAATTCAGCAATACTTTAGTTTGCATTATTTTAAATGCTTTCAAGAGCTAATTCAACACCCATATTCAATTCAACAAATTCACATATGTAACTAAAGTGTATTATTGAAAAAACAAAAAGGATTGGTACTGGGTCAAGTCTATAAAAAAAAAAATTGGATCAGATCGGAAGGCAAAACATTCCTGCTTTTTTTCTCTACTTTTTTTCTGTGGGATCACTGTTACAAGTGTGAACGCCTAATTTACAATAGGCTAGTTTTCAGAATATGCGAAGAGCTAGTTTGCTAATTTCGTGCCGCACATCAAGCACACAGGTAAACCAGCGTCATAGGAAAAGAAGACAAAATAATCCAATAGTCCATTCAGAATTAGTGTTTTTTTCGAAGAGGTTTCTTTTTATTGTATTCATAATTACCTTACAGCGTGGGAAAACAGATGTCTCTCTCACCCCACACAGCAAGGCACACATTGGCTTCCCCTCCCTTTCCCGCGTTCATTTAATCACCACCTAGAACTCCGTCCGAATGCATTCCCGGTCAGTCAAACTCTTTTCAAATATGTGCATTTTGGCACTCCAATGGTTTAAAAAAAAGCTCTAAGCTCTGCCAAAGAAGCCACAAAGAGGAGGCTCAAGAATCACATTTTGCCAGCCCCTGTTTGAGCAGAGCTTCTATATGCGCACCAAACCAAAACCAACCAAACGGACGTGATACCACATCCCACCCACCACGGTTTAGATGAACCTGCCCCGTGTATCCACCCACCACTTTGCATATACTATCATGGTTATGCCAGTGTTTCTACAGTGTTGATATATTTCCACTTTGAATGCAACTTGAACATTTTTTGCTAGAGTAATACATTCTGTCTGGCCACAAGAATGGGCCGGAACATTTAAAAAGTACTCCGACTATCCAGAAATAAACCCGGTAATAAATTCCAACAACATTTCGGCTCATTCTGCCTGTAGTGTGACTAGGGTTTAACGTTTGTGTCCTCCCCCACTCTTTTAATTATATACAGTATACCCAATCTAGATTCTGGCCAACACACTGACACATATTTCAAAAAAAGTATGACATAAATCTGCAATGCTGAACACTTCCCACACATAGTGTGCATCCTAGCGTTTGCCTGGCATCACACATCACATTTAAATCATGATCATGTTCCACCTAATGAGACCAGCTCAGCCCTATAATAAAGCAACTTTGTCTGGGAGGAAAAGGTTATGAACCAATAATTCTGTCGCTCATTTTTATTGCTTCGTCTAAAGATCAGCGCAGTTACCAGAACATAAATATCCAAAAAGCAATATAACTCACATTTACACTTTCACAGCCTGTCTAGCCATCTTAAGGAATGATTTTTAGGTTTATTTTTACCTCTTACAGTGTATTCATCGCCCTTTGTTTATTAGCCGTGTTAACATTACAAGCATTTATGTTGACTTTTTTTGTTTTGTTTTTTTGGATGGGGGGGTGTCTTAGTGAATATGCATGAATCTTGATGAGACACCTCATGCATATTCAGCAGATGTGTATACTGTTTGGTGCTGATCCAAATTAGGATTGTTTGGCCTTGGAGGAGGTAGATGTTGTATTATTCATTCACAGAGAACATCCCTATCCTTTTTGATGTCAATGATCTCCTTTCATCCCCCTCTGGGAAATCGTCCATCGTCTAACTAGTGTGATTGATTAAAAATGGCAGTCAGCTTTCTTTCACCTCTATTTGTTGATGGGAGTAAGTCGCACAATGAGCTAATTTTAAGAAGGCACGCTCGTCTGTCACCCTTGATGTAAACCCCCCACACCCAACAACACTTCTCTTTCTCTCTTCCTGCGCTCCAATCAAGCGGACCACTGGGGACATGTGGCTAATTAACACCATCAACAACGCTTGCTGATCGCAGAGACTGGTCATAACCACCGCTGGCACTGTGGTAAATAAAATGCTTCATGAATGTCAGCGCGCACATCTATGCACACAATACACACTTAGTGTCACACAGGACTGTAGAAGCAGCACTGACACAGCTAAACATGCAAATACTTGACAGGAGAATAAAAAGACACATGCAGACGGAGGCTTGGAGTGTGGCTGCACTGGCTTGCAACGTCTGGGGAAGGCAGGATGATTAATCACACTCTGTGCAGATGGCCACGCTAGGGATGTACAGCGAGAGAATGTGAGCTCTCCCACTCACATGTCCCTTTATTGCCTTGTCTCCCTGGTGAGCACCCCTCTTCTACTGTGTTAGATGGAGGAATTATGGAGACTCAACATGGACGCCTGATACTGATGGTGAAATTGCCCAAAATCTATCCTTGATGTTGGATTTTAGACTGTTTCAAAAGGGCTTTTAGTAAGCCCCAATTTTGCGTGTCTGTAGCTTTAACGTCAATGAGGTGTGTTTGTCCATGCATGGCTTTGAAGAAACACTATTGTGCACTTGCTCCTCTTTTTACTACAGTATATACACTTAACCGTACTTACTCAATGTAACAGACAATGCAACACTACTAACATTAACCTAGGTTAGCCTATTCACTGGAGAAACTTACAATGATGTGTAGCAAAGCCTGTGGCCTCTTCAAGGTAGGGGCGGCTCAGAGGCGGTATGGAGGGATGTCATGTTATGTCATCTATCTATTTTCTATGCCACTATGTTATGTCTTTCCTTTTTCTTTATGAAGTCATGAAAAGCCACAACCTCAAACGTTGGCATTCGAGCACTTTGATATACAGTATTTTTCTCACAGTTGGCGCTCATAAACAGGTTCAGGGGCAATTCAGGCACTGAAAGAGACGAGGCCTTTGAAGACATTTTTTTGTTCTTAAAATCCTCTGGACTGCACTCGGCACCAGTAACAACCTGAATGTGGGCCGAGGTTCGTACAGTGACTTGACTGACAGCCAATCGTATCCTCTGGCTCAAGGCCAGTGAAATAATTTTGGGTCTACCACTTGACTTTTTGTTCCATAACCCTATGGCTTGTTCAAGAAGTTTAAAATGACCGTCTTACTGCATCCGACCAAAGAAGCAATGGCTGCCTATATCAGTTTAATGCTTCCTCAAAAAATGTGTCTCACTTCCATTTCTTCTGTTTGCATTTTGAATTTCTCTTGGAGATTAATAATGTATATATCTATCTTGAGATCCAACAGTGAAAAATGTAAACAACTTAACATTTGATGCCATCCTGACCTTAACCAAATGGTTCGGCCACCCACAGCAATTATATGTGCCACTTGCAGTACACCTCATTCAACTTCACACTTCCTCTAACGGACAACATTGCTTGGTTTAGCACGTCTAATGCTTCGGCGTCCGATGCAAACAAGGATAAAGACAGCCGCACAGGCCGCGATGTGACGTGTTAAGTCTGAGTCACACTCGCATGCATGCCAACTGTTCTGATGTGCCTAGACACAAAAAAGGTAGTAACCTATAATACACCGGCACATTGATGTGGGGGGTAAACACTTGGACATTCCAGGATGCAACGTACACGTGGGTGTGATTCAACAGACTGATTGAAAAGATATAATACAACAGTATATGCCAAGGCCGAGGTCTGGTCTCTCCACAGTGGAGCAGAAGCCATTGCTTCGTGGCTACGATGACAGTGAATGTGAATTTATTTCTTTCTTTCTTTACCTGCGCCCAACTCGTACATCGGCAGGCCGATTATGACATATCACCAATTAGTCAATATTGGTAAAAATGTAGCCGATACATTATTTTATTTTATTTTGCTGCGTGGGGATTCAGTGGCACCATCCTGTCTGTATTTCTGTCTGCCTGCTCCCTGGCTGAGTACCTGGCCCCACCCCCGCACAAACAAACAGCAGTGCTCTCGCTCTGCAGCTCTCTCACTCAGTCCGCTGTAGGAGGAGACAAATCGCCATGGTAAGTTGCAACTTTGTAAAACGATATAACACTACACTTTATGCCACACAATCAGGGTCTGTCAAGGAAAACATTCTTTTTACAGAGCGTAAAGTTTTACAGAGCGTATACAGCGCTTTAACATTGTATGAGTTGCATCTCTGTAACTGTTAATTCACACGTCCACCATTATCTAAGACTATTATACAGCGTTGTAAAGTGAAACAAAGATGTATGCAGATGTATACAGTGTTGGTACTTCCAACATGGTTAATGTCTTCATTTACATCATTTTAAAAATGTAAGTAATACTATAGATACAGTATTACTACATAAAACTTTAATTATCGTAAAGTGATACATGTTTTGATTATTTCTGATTTTGTTTGTAGTGAACTATTTTTTTGCTTTTTAATGTTTGCTCTAGCATTTGTTTTGGGGCAAATACTCAGTGGCTGCAGATAGAACTTTTCAATAGCTAGTAAATATGATTACCTAATATTGGTAGGATATTTTTTGTCAATAAGCCTTTAATAAAAACATCATGTACAGTGTTCGTTTAAGAACAACCTCATATTAGCAGGTATGTATTTGACAGGCAGAGGAAGGAGTAAGGTGTGAAGCCACGACAAAAGACTCGACAGGTGTTACGTTAGATGCAACATGTGCAGTGTGCAGGTTAGCTGGGGCTCCAGCACCAGCAAAGCAAACAAAGCTGCAAAATTGTGGCATCTAATAACACCTAATTGTATACCATAGAGGCACGTGCTTATGTTGTTAAGTGGTACTAAACATCCTTACATTAATTTTTATCAGTCTTCTGCTTCTTTCTGTAGCATCGTATTATGGGTATTAATGAAGAATTTATGTTCATGTACAGTATATATTGGTTATAAAGCCATTTCTAAAGCTTTGGGACTCCACAGTGAGAGCCATTATCCATTAATGGTGAAAACATGAAAAAGTGAATCATCCCAGGAGTGGCCAACCAAATCCAAGAGGTCACAAAAGACCCCACATCAACATCCAGTTAACTTCAGGTCTCACTTGCCTAAGTTAAGTTTAGTGTTCATGACTCCACCATAGAAAGGACATGGCCTTCACAGCAGAGTTCCAACACAAAACCACAGGCTTAACAAAAAGAACGTTAAGGCTCGTATCAATTTTGCCAGAAACCATATAAATGATCCCCAAGACCTTTTAGAAAAAAATCTGTAATCTGCCAAAAGTTTAACTTTTTGGAAGGTGTGTGTCCCATTACATCTGGCATAATAGTAACACCACATTAAAAAAAACCAAAACATGTTACTAACAGTACATTATGGTGGTGGTAGTGTGATGGTCTGGGGCTGTTTTGCTGTTTAAGGACCTGGAACACTTGCTGTGATAATGGAACCGTAAAATTGGTTGTCTACCGAAAAATCCTGAAGGAAAACGTCCGGCCATCTGTTCATGACCTCAAACTGAAACCAACTTGGGTTGCAATAACAATGATGCAAAACACACCAGCAAGTCGCACTGAATGGTTGAAGAAAACAAAATGAAGACTTTGGAATGGCCTAGTCAAAGTCCTGACCTTAATCCCATTGAGAAGCTGTGGAATGACCTTCATGCTAAACAACCAGTGTGACTGAATTACAACAATTCTGCAAAGATGGATGGGCTAAAATTCTTTCACAGCGCTGTAAGAGAAAGCTTGATTGCAATTGTTTTGCTAAGCATGGCTCACCCAGTTAATACGTTTAAGGGGGCAACCACTATGTCTAAAATGTGCCATGCCGATTTGGATTTGGATTTTTCTTCTTAATAATAAAAAGTTTAATTAAAAAACTGCATTTGTGCTCAGTTGTGTTGTCATTGACTCATTTTTTTTATTAGTTTCATGAAACATGTAAGTGTGACAAACATGCAACAAATTAGAACTCAGGAATGGGGGGCAAACACATTTTCACAACACTGGAAATCTCATACGGAACTGATGCTACTGCAGTCCGACTTTTGGCCACGTCACGTATATCCGACCTAGACGTCATGGAAATCCGTGTTTTGCAGTGCAAGAGTTGGGGAAACGCACTCACAGGTCAAGGCAAGTTGTTTTTGTCATCAGGAAATTCTTCTACAAATCTGTGTCATTAGCTCCCGTCAATGTCCACCACTCCTGAAACCAACTGCTCACACACAGGCGCCTCAAAACAGGCATCTCAAACTGCCATAGCCAAAATTCTTGCCGTCTATCTCCATTGTGAAATAATTTAGTCAAGAAAATGTTCTCCCGCAAATATGCCAGGGAGAACACACGGCACTGTGAGCAACGTTGTGTTTGTATGCATTACTTCCTGAACGCATTGCATTCACAGTAAAAACAAATTTTTTTGGTAATGTGAACGACTACATAAGATACCCAGCAGTCATTTTTCTTGAGTGAAATCTCACAAATTGCAATACCAGACTCCGCCTTTAACCAAACACCAGCTCTACAGGATGCCCAACAGGAAGTCTGTCCATATTAGTACAATAAAGTGTCTCCAAATATATAATTAACTACAACTGTCTTGCTACTCACAAGTGTTGCCACCTGTGTAGACAATAATGGTTGACACTTTTTCAGTAGCTAGTACATCTATACTGCTATACAAGCTGTACACTGACTACTCTAAAGTACATCCAAGTTTATTTGCTGTAGTATTTGTCCCTTGACAAAATGTACTGTTATACATGTAAATATCCTTGCTAAAATGTGAGGGCCATATTGGCTTTTGTTAGATACTGCATGTGTATTGTTTCCCCCTGTTAATTTAGTTTTTCGTGCTGGGTTAATACTAACCTAACTCTCAAAGAAAAACAATGAGGTATCTCATGGTACAAATCTTTCCAAATACATTTGTAGTGATTCAGTTTCCATCGTGTCTCGTGTTTACCTTTGGTTTCCTAAATGAATAAAACAGCTTCTTAAATAGAGTTACAGAGAGCGCATCAAGTTGCTGACAGATGTGCAGCTTATTGCCAGGGCTGGCGCACCAAGCAGGTGTTGAAGACATTGTTCCAACAATACCGGTATGAGGTGACACAGCAACCTCCTACCGGGCAAGTGGTTTGACCATGTTAGGCGACCCCTCATGGCCAATCTGCCAGGCTATTATTATATATTTGATATTACTTATAAACACCCCACTGCACACACCACGAGGTGCAGGAGGGCTGCTTCTCCCGTATCATAGCCCTTAATATAGTCCCTCTAAATACTGTGTGGTTGTGCTCCTGGGAAATGACAACAACATTCCAGGAATCCTGTGTTACATCATAAACATCTATCAAGTCATACGTGACCTCAGGAGGTGTCGCCAGGGAGTGTGCGTGATGAGGGATGGATACTTAGCGAGCTGGCAGCCTAAAGCCAATACATTATACATGCAGGGCTTGCAGGAAAAGCAGAATGAGAACTAATAATGGAGAGAATTTGGATGCGGAAGCATGCAGATTTTTACCAGACACCAAAAGTAACTTTCAAATTTTCAATGGGAAATTCCACATGATGTTCAAGTCAATCAATTTAAACAAATTAAATTCTGAACGGGAACTACGACTGTGACTGATGGCAGACACCTGTCTAATTCTGACAGGTGAATTTAAATATCGTCTTCAGATTTAAAAGGCTCAACCGTGCCACAAGATGCAGGGGCGAGGTGTTGCTCTGCACTTGTGGGAGGAATTTGAGTGAAGAATGCGTGTAAACAAAAACAGAAGGCGGCAGAGCATTGAGCATTCATGGGGGAGGACAGGCAAGCAAACAGCTACCAGACTCCTGCTACAGCTTGTTGAATCATGTGGCATTTGAGTAGGGCGGGCTTTTTTTCGTATTATGCAGTGGTTCCCAAACATTTTAGTCTTGTACCCCTTCAGAAATTTGACTTGAAGCCCCTGATCCTGCACAGTTAAAAAACAGAAACCATTCATTCATTCATTCATTCATTCATTTTCTATGCCGCTTATCCTCAATAGGGTCACGGGTATGCTGGAGCCTATCCCAGCTGGCTTTGGGCGACAGGCGGGGTACACCCTGGACTCGTCGCCAGTCAATTGCTGGGCACATATAGAAAAACAAAGACAAACAAGCATTCCCACTCACATTCATACCAATGGACAATTTAGAGTCGCCAATTAACCTAACATGCCTGTTTTTGGAATGTGGGAGGAAACCGGAGTACCCATGATTAATTGATTAATTAATTGTATAAAAAGTAAATAATCCTCGTTCAAAAATTTGTATTATGCGAAATGTGAATATCTCTTGGAGATGAATTAAATATCTAAGTATTGGTCTTACATATCTTTTATTTCAGTTGAATGTTGGGATGATTCTGTTTGAATGGGTTTAACTTGATACCAAATTGTAAGAGAAAGTTTAACAAAAACAATAAAGCAGTAGCCACATTACAAAATACACACACGCTACCATAAAGCCTCATTTTCCGGGAAATCCTCCCTCTCTCATCCGGACATGCACAGACTGCACATTGACAGGTTTTCACAGCGCGGGGATTGGAACACCATCATTTTAGGCACTAATTGGCTTTCATTTTTATTCAATCCAAATATCTATCAAACTGATAACAGTGTTACATTTAGAACTGAATGATTAATACTGAAATTATTTTCTATGTTTATTTTCACAATTATCAGTGTTTTTGTTTGTTGGTACATTGTTGATATCGTATGTGCAGTCATTACCCACTACTTCGCGGTTCGACTATTGCAGCTTCAGTCAATTACAATTTTTCAAAAATGTATCATGAAATCCTCATGTTTCGTGGTTGAATATGGCCTATTATTAGTCAAAAATATGCTCAATGAAACAAATTGTATGTATTATTGTCTAAATGAGGCATTTTCAAAAGCATAAAAATGTCTACATCAACTATAATACATATACAGCCGTTGCTTCACCACTTTGTGGTTCAAATTTTGTGGATTCCCTCTATCACTGTTTTTCAAAAATGTTCATGCTGTTTTGTGGTTAAATACGGCCTGTAGTCAACATATTAAAGCCATAAAATGGTTACATTAAAAAAAATTATAAATATAAGGCATTCAAGAGACTCATTCAAAGAATGACGAGTATTCTACACTACAGTAGATTCAGTAATGTTGCTGTACTGACTTGCAAGTTTGAACAGACACAACAATCCCAAATAAAAATCCCTAATAAAAACACAAGCAACTGTTGCAGCCGTAACCCACGGCAAGCTGAAACGCAACTCAGAACCCATAACATCCCTTCCTGTTTGCCACACAATCTTCAACCCTAAGAACCCAATTACAGCAACATACACAAGTATGAGTCGTATTTACATCTTAAACAGCTTTTTAACTCTTAGTCTACTGTATTGGGTAATATGAGTGTAAACGTGACTACAGGGGTGTTATTTAATGTGGAGAGCTCTAATAATATTCAAAACAGTCCTTAGATTTTCTTAGGTTTTCTATGCTTTAACTGTCAATATAATCAATTTAGAAATAAGGAATCCTACTTAGCAGAAATTTACTTATCACGGTCGGTTCTGGTTGTCATATTTAAGCCTGTCACAATAGCCGCTTCTGCTGGATGGAAATTGTCCTACAAATTATTGCCGATATTTTGAGACCATTGTTCAAGAATGTAATAAAATGGTGCTGGTACACCGTATAAAAAATGATCAACTTTCATTTCTCAAGCATATGTAGCATTTAATTTGAAATGTCAAGAGTATTTAAATAAAATGAACAAACATTACAAATTAAACACGTAAAAAATACAAAACATACAACAATGAAATTTAAATGGACTCAGCCTCTTTTAGCAAAAACTAAAATTAAAATCGTAAGAAAAAACAAATACAAAAAAATAAAAGTTCACATTGTGTGTCAATGCGGACGTCAGCTCATTTGCATATACACTTCCTTGATTCACTTGCAACATTGTGTGTGGAAAACATTGTTTAGGTATAATGAGGTGTAACATTTACGTCAATGAAGATGTTTTCGATGCAACAAAATGCATTTCGTGTACAAAATGGTGTACATCAAGGATCACAGAAGATGAAATGTAAACTACACCACGACCTGAAACTGACAATGGATCGAGTTTTATACGTGCAGAAAGAAAGTATTTGAAAGTATTCGTGATTTTATATCATGACAGGCCTAGTTATATTGCTTACAAACTATAAAATAAGTCATTGGACACAGGGGGGCTTTGTGGTCAATGTAGGAGTAGGACACTACCCAGAGGGGAAACCACTACACTGTGCGCAAGGATTTCTGCAGGCTGCAATAGTAGGACCCACAGGTTTTGTGATCAGCGTTGAAAGGCATTTATTGGCATATCCCGATCGCGTGCTTCACAGAAATCAGTCAATATTGATCTGTGGCCGATCTATCAGAGCATCCCTACAACATTATATTTTATTGTTGTATTTATATATTTATTATATACAGTCCCCAAAACGAACCTGCATTTTTTTGTAGTCAATAGGCCCTGTTGTTTAGCCTTGCATGCCATTGGATTTGTAAATAGGTCTGTCAATCAGACCGTGAACTTGTAGAACTTGTGACTTTCCTCGACGCACATCTCCTTGTTTCACAGCAGATAAAATCCCTGATATAGTACTTAAAATAAACACATAAATACTAGTTAGATTTCCAGATTGCTCTGTATTGGATGGAATTTTACAATGTCGGTGAGAATACCTTGCAAATAACACAGAGACATTGCACTTGTGTAGGATGGTTTTTGCACGAGTGCCGGAGGGACCAGTGAGAATTTCTTGATTGTGGGGATGTAAACGGTCCGAGGGGGAGGGGGGTGGGTGGTGGGGGGGAGAGGGGGGGTTGTTAGTATTATCTATTGTTTTGGACTTTGGGGATCTAAATGGGCTTATGGTTTATTGTAGTATTTGTTTGTAAAGTACATTAGACTAGCCAGACAGTATTGTGTGAAATGTACCACATAATTAGAGTTCATTTGCATTGGAATGATTTTGACTTAAAACAAATATGACATGCGCGAGAGCAACGTCAAAGATGATACCCTCACAAAAGTTTTGCTCAGCTAATTTAACTACACAGAATATTTGAAGCACCTCTCAGTGTGACGCAGTGCAGTACAAAAGGATGCTCTCCCATTGCTCTCCCGTTGCTGAGAAATAATTCTGGGATTGCTGTCTCTCTGTGCCTTGCTCCTTTGTGGCCTTGCCAATTTTTGGCCACTATAATAGAAGGCTGTCAGGAAAAGACATTTCACTGGCCAAAAGGGTAAAAACAATTTTAAATTTTTTTTAAAAAGGACAAAATGCTAAAACAGCCCCTCTGTGAATCACCACCTTATCGTGGTGGAGGGGTTTGAGTGCCCGAGTGATCATAGGAGCTATGTTGTCAGGGGCTTTATGCCCCTGGTAGGGTCTCCCAAGGCAAACCGGTTCTAGGTGACGGGCCAGACTAACAGGGATTCAGAAGACCCTTATGAAGAAGAACATGAGGAGTGACCGCACCTTGCCCGGACGTGGGATACCGGGGCCTCACCCTGGAGCCAAATCTGGGGGAGGGGCTCGCAGGCGTGCGCCTGGTGGCCAGGCCTTCACCGGTGGGGCCTGGCCGGGCCTAGTCCGAAGAAGCTACACGGGAACAAGCATAAGGGTCCGGTGCATTGCGATTTGGGCAGTGGTCGAGGGAGGGTGTCCGGGCGACCTGGTCCTCGGCGGCCAAATCTGGTTCTTGGGACATGGAATGTCCATGGAATGGAACTCGAGCTTGTGGAGGAGGCGGAAAGATTCCGACTAGATATAGTCAGACTCACCTCAACCTACAGTTTGGGCTCTGGAATCAAATTGCTTGAGAGGGGCTGGACCATGTTTTTCTCTGGAGTTGCTGCAGCGGAGAGGCGGCGAGCTGGTGTTGGCTTATTATTAGCCCCCCGGCTTGGTGCCTCTGTGTTGGAGTCATCCCCAGTAAACGAGAGGGTTATTTCCCTACGCCTTAGGGCTGGGGAAAGGGTCCTGACTGTGGTTTGTGATAACGCGCCAAATGGCAGTTCAGAGTACCCAGCCTTCTTGGAGTCTATCAGAAGGGTTCTGGAGAGCACCCAAGCTGGTGACTCCATAGTTCTACTGGGAGACTTCAACGCCTATGTGGGCAATGACAGTGTGACTTGGAGGGGCGTGGTTGGGAGGAACGGCCTCCCTGACCTGAACCCGTGGGGTGTGTTGTTGCTGGACTTCTGTGCGAATCACAGTTTGTCCATAACAAACACCATGTTCAAACATAAGGATGTCCATAACTGCACTTGGCACCAGGACACATTAGGTTGCAGGTCTATGATCGACTTTGTGGTCGTATCATCAGACCTGCGTCCGCATGTT
>QODF01000240.1:203900-251400 GCA_024372805.1 Oostethus manadensis
CCTAAGAGACAGGGTGAGGAGCTCGGCCATCCGGGAGGAGCTCAGAGTAGAGCCGCTGCTCCTTCACATCGAGAGGAGCCAGTTGAGGTGGCTCGGGCATCTAGTTCGGATGCCTCCCGGGCGCCTCCCTGGTGAGGTGTTTCGGGCATGCCCAGCGGGGAGAAGGCCCCGGGGAAGACCTAGGACACGCTGAAGGGACTGTGTCTCACAGCTGGCCTGGGAACGCCTTGGTGTCCTCCCGATGGAGCTGAAAGAGGTCGCCAAAGAGGTCGTCATTCTGTGGATTGCTGACAAAAACCTCTTCAACACTTTGTCCCCTCTTCACCTTTTCCTCTGCATGCTGACACTCTAAACTTCCTCCATTTCCCTACTCCGCTTTTGTTGTGTCCTCACCAAGCGATGCTGCATCACAAACACTCTATATCTCCCTACCCCTCGGCCGACCAGAGAGGCTGCTTTTTAATGCAGGCCAACTGTCACACAGAAATTCCACACGCATGCCCCGAGCTGTGTGACCAACAACCTGTACGGCGCTCTTGATATCAGCAGAAAACACAGAACACTGGCAACTTGCGAGCAAACACTCACACCACTGATGTGATATTCGTGTACTGTCATTATTTTCATTGTTATGTCATTTTGGATGACCCAGAGTGTTTGGTGCAAACAGACTCCTCTGGTGGTCTCTTCCTCCACCTCTCTGTCTATCCTTTTCTTCCATGCCTTGCACTGAAAGGATGGATAGGGACGAGCGGCATGTCTGCACGAGCTGATAACGCCGGACCGAAACAGAGAGACACACACGGATGCATCACATACAAAAAGGGGCCCGCTCCAATGTGGGCTGTAGAATCTATTAGACACATTCTCCATGTGAAGGATAAGATGAAAGAAGTGCAAAATTAACAAGATGACAGCGGGAATAAAAATGAGCGTGGAAATGGTGGCTGACGAGCTGAGGGTCAGGAGGGAGTGGTGATGAAGACAAGAGGAGGAAGGATGGAAAATGGAGGGTGGTCCACTAACATGTGTAACAGGAGAGACTCAAAGCGGCTGTCGGGTGATGGTAAGGTTACGCACCAAGCATTTCAGTGTGCAGCTTTGATGTGTAATAAGAATACACGAGCAGCTGCATACGATGACCTGATGATGTAAATAATACAGGCCACATCTGCAATCCCCTCGCCATCTTTTTCCATCTGTTTGTGACAGCAGCCAACATAAAGCTTGGCTGCCATAACGAAAGTGATAAATATTGATAAAGACAGCTGCGTCTGTAATATGAAAGTGGTCCAACACGAGGGTTGTTGGCTAAACTAATTGCGTGCTTAATTAAATCCCTTGTCACTTATCACGACCATCGACTGATGCACCATGTCCCCCCACCCCTACAAAAACATCACATCGTTGTCGGGATACAGGCAGAATTTTGACAATGGTGGCCTCCATTAGCATGCAGCGGACTGCTCTGGGCGGTCGCACTCCCGCCGTGACGTGACTACTGTCACTAATGTGGAATTTAAAAAGTGCCTAAGACAATGAGGTCAGAGACATGTCGCTGCGGCTGGAAATCGGGCTCTGGAGGACAAAGTTTGACAGAGTCTCTGCATAAGGAGTCAATCAAGTGGTAATTTTAGCACAAGCTCCTATGCACTTATTTGACATGGACAACAAATGCATTTGCACTTTTGTTTCACTTCACAAGGTTAGCCTAATTGAAGTCTTCATCCTCACTTTTCCTGTTAATTGCCTTTCTGAATAGAATGTCTTAACATTGCTGCACAAAAAACATCAGGCGGTGGCATCGTGGGTAGTCATTAATGCCATAGCGTGTCATTCAATGGCTTGTAGGCCAACTTTGTGAAGGAAACTAGCCTTTGACAGCTAGAACCTCGATTGAAAATGCGTGAAGTACCATCATTTCCGGTGTACAAGCCACTTTGAACCGGAAGGCGGTGATGCATGCAAAAAATACAGTTCCCTTGCTTAGAGAGCAGCTTTAAGAAGTGAAGTGGACAAGCGCAGTGGACACAAATATTGCTAAGATTGTGTTTTGATTTGACAAATCTTAAGTAATACTGATCAAGTGTATAATTACATTTAGCCTCTGTTTGGACGGTGGGGGATGTCGAACTCAGCATCTCATTTCATTATCGGAGCTATTGAGTGATTGTGCAAACATTTAGTGTAGGTAGGATTGCATGGTTTAAAAAAAAATCCACTACCACCAATGGGTTTTGAAAGGCTGGACTACTGCGTGATGAAGAGGACAGCTCAAGCTCAAGGGCTAATTTGCCTCAAGATAAAAGTGACAACAAAAAGAGAGAGACTGACAAAATGTGTAGTGAAGAAATGATAAGGCTGTTCAAATCTGATGCTGAACAAGGTAACTTCAATGGTTTTAATTCCCAGGAGGAATGCAGATGGAGCTTTCTGGTAGGCTACTTCTCAACCAGCAATGTTTGGAAAAAAGCATATTCTGTGTAACATGTACTACATATCCCAAGTTACAACGTGGACACCGGCAGCTTATAGACCAGTGCAGCCTGTATGCATTATGTACAAATCTTTTTTTCCTCTTTAAATTTAGTAGATGTGGGATTAATACTGGTGAGCTCTTTAAGTCTGGAAATTACCATACATGAAAAACATTCATCTTGAAAAATACAGAGGTGACTTTACTGCAATGTTTTTTTCCAAATAATAACAACGAGAAAACGGCTGTTAACGTGCTAAATGAAACGCTTCTTGGGATTATTTGTCGCCTTGACTTCCCTCCAGACAGCAACCTGATATCCGTCCTGCTGAATAAACACACAGGCACACACAATATTTCTAAATGAAGTGTGGCTGTTTTGTGCAAACTGTGCAAAAAGAAAACAACAACAAAAAAAACAACCTTCTCTAATATTCCTGACGCTCCCTCGGTAATGGGCTTTACGATAAGCAAACAATAAAACGTATTTATAGCGCATTGAGCGAGAAGGAAATGATTGCAAAATGGACGGATTGAGCACGGATGAGGAAATGAGGACAGCGCAGACAAATGGAGACAAATCTTATAGACAAACAGCGGGGAAAGAATGAAAAACTGGCAAGGCGGCGGAAGAAAGGAAGTTTTTATTGCAAAATGAGGAAACAAGAGAGAAGGTGAATATTGAGAATGTGATTCAGATATGAATGAGTTGAAGGGGAGGGAACGAGGATGAACCCAGACGTGACCAATAAGAAGATTTCCATAAAGAAGAATGGGAGAGGTAAAAATAAACTGAGAGGGGTAGGGGGTTGACAGAAGAAGAGTGTAAATATTAGATGGGGCGGGGAAAAAATGTCAAATATAAAGACAGGAGGAAGCTATAGGATGCAGGAGACATGACATATAGGGATCGGCTAAAATAGACCACGTGAAGGACACATGAAAAGGAAGGAAGTAAAAGATTGGAGAAAGGTACATAGCGGGAAGATGAGGATTGACTACAACAACGCTGGAAAGCACCGCACCGACGAGCAGATAGAAAGTGAAAACACAGCCGATGATAGATGAGAGGAACGCGCCGGCAAAAACAACACAAATGGACACGCTCACTTACACACAAATACACACATACCTAAAAGTCTAGCCAACTTGGATAAACAAAAGAAAAAGCAGGGGGCGATAATAGAGGAGCGTGAGCCATTACAGCGGAGGGAAAGATGCAGAAAGATTACAAACGACATGTCAGTGCCAGCAGAGCATTTGATGTCATGGTGCAATCTGCACTACTATCACCACTCTGCATAAACAAAAACCAGCAGAAAGCTAGCACACATGGATCTCCTTTATAATCTTCATCTTTCTTATAAAGCTTCCAATTTACCCTTCTATTGTACTCTGCGACATGATCCAATTTCCTCGAAAGCAATATTCACGTCACATCTAATTTTGCACAATAAATTAAGCCTCCGTATGGAATCTATTAGGCTAATTGCTTCGTTTCACAGTCCGCCTGTCCTCACACAATAAAAGATCATTTCGAGGTTGGGGGCGCCAGTTTTCGCATTTTCCAATATGGTTAGCTGAGCCACAAATACTCTCAGTCTCTAGACTCGCACGTGCACATTAATCACCAATCACAACTGTCAAATATTTGCAATTAAAATGTCTGGCTCTGTATTATCATCAATGACGTTCGTGCTGGTGCTCTATCATTAGTAAAGATTTCTGCCCAGATGAAATTGTTCAGGTGCTGGGGCGAGGCGTCTAAATGGACAAAAGCCAGCTAAAGTATGAGCATAGAGGTGAGGGGAGAGCACACTGGAGGTGTCACTGCGCTCATTTGCGCCAATAATTACCTCGGCCAAGAGCGGCACAGACAGAAGAAAGGAATGCAACATCATCTCTCCATGCTCACTTCTTGAGCATTGGAACGTGTGACCTCCTCAAGGTTAAGGGGCAGGTTCTTTTGAAAGTGATACCTTGTAAGGACTCAAATCAACAGCAGTGACCTCACGCATCCTCAAAAATTCACTTTCCAGAAGAGTGGAAGCCACAACCTCCATATTTTTCCTTCTTTGAATGAAAAAAACTCCTTGGTCAAGTCATTCTGAGATGTGAGTTAAAAAAATTCATAAAACATGACAAGTTTTGTCAATGTGGCGGAACAAACAGGACATTGGGCAGTGGGGGGGCAGAAAGGGTCGGTCAACATACAAAGGGGCAACGCAAGACGTATGGAATAAATTACGACGAGACAGTTTAATATTTCAATTCCCGCGGGTCAAAACAATGAATGAGTCCTGCTTCCTCTTGCTCCCTGTAGGCGGGCAAACACTGTGAGATTAGGGATTATGCTTCTCTCCAGTGCTACATGCTTTGCCTGGGGTAAAACAAATGCGCTGAAAAGCAGCAGGATGGGACGGAGAGGAAGTGAAATAAGGTGCCAGGTGTCAGGAGGAGGCCGGTAATAGGAACATGGAGGAGAGAGGAACAGCAGGAATTGGCCTTATTACTTGCAACCGGAAAGGTGGGACAGCGGTGGGAGCAAGATGAGGGAAAGGAGGGATGGAGGAACACTAGAGAAAATGGCGAAATGTAAACGAACAAGGGAGACAAGAGGCAGAGAAGTGCTTTTCATTACCTGTCTATGGGAGCTTAGGGAACAGAGAGATCTGAACTTAATCAGTGTTGAGAAATGGAATGTGGAGTGGAATTGATGAAGAGACTTGAAAAAAAGAAGGGACGGACAACGCTACAGATAAGATAGCAGCCATGTTTGTGGCGGTCCGCTTAGGAAGTGTAAGAGCAGGATCACAGTTCACAGAGATCATGTGTTAAGAGCTTGTTGGCACATCCTCTCAAAGTGATGACGGAAAACAAAATTTGAATAGAAAATGTCAAGGTGTCGCTTTGATGCTCCTCCTCCTCAATCTGTTTCTCGCTCTCCTTCCTTCCCTCCAACCGTCCCCGCGTATTCCATTTCTGTCAACGCGGCTGACAGCACTCATGCAATGACATCTGTCGCCCCTCATACCTGTGTTTACTCTTATTACCACCTTTACACGCTGTCCATTAAACCATGTATTTTGAGCTCCTCACCCATGCAATAGCTAAGAGCTGAAAGGCTTTAATTCCAAAGACCATTGTAAGTCCAAAGTCATTTTAAATATACAGAATGTGGCATTACATTTTTAATTTAATTGTATTTATTTATGTATTGATTTAATAAAAATGCCGTGCATAAACTCACCAAAAAGGTGCTTTTAGTAAACCCTAAGGTTTTGCACCTAATTAAATTACAGTTTTAACAGCAACATCAGGCTAGATTGCATATGGACTTACCTAACTTACAGCTCCCACACGTGTAGGTGACTGAGGGATAGCAGTGCTTCATTTTAAGGTGTGTAGTGAAGCCAGGCACATAATACTGTTGGAATATCATTGTGACCATGTTGTGATTCACACCAAAATAAAAATCTAAATTTTTTTTTGGGATCAGTCTTTGATATTTTGTTAAAACCTGCTGGAAACATGTCCTGTATATTCTTCCAAGTGCTATGACCATTTTTGGTGGAGTTCTGGTTCAATCTTGCAATGTTAAAGAATGCTTTAACAAATTAAATCAGTTTTTCCATATACTGTCTCTGAAAATGTCATCCAAATTCATTCAGAAAAGTTATTTTTAACACAGACAGACAGTGAGATAAACGCAGACCAAAAAAGAGAATTTTGCATTATTGGGGACCTTTAAATGACCTTTACATTTCCTTACTATTGTGGCTGTATAGAACTGCACTCGTGCACTCTCAATTTACTCTTGTGCACTCCAGCATGTCCTAAAGGCAGACAGAAGTAACACAAACCGTCAAAGTCAATCAAGCACCTGACCTTGCCCACCTTTGACTGGCACATGACCTTGCGGGTGCCCTTTATTAATCATTTATCTATACATTCCTCATAACCTTGCCATCCCGGCGTTTGTGTGTTGATTATGTTTAGCTCATTCATAATGTATGGCGACAGGGGAGGTTTTCACTGTGTCAACACGTTTCATAACTCAACGGCATGGCAGAATAGTGCAGGGGAGAAAGAGGCGGGAGGAAGGAAGAGATGGGGGGCCCAGATAGAGGAATGGGAGAGATGAAAATAGGCAAGGATGAAGGGGAGAGGGTGTGGACGATGAAGGCGGCGATGGGGGTAAAGATGAAAGATGAGAATACAAAGGAAGTGGAAAAATATACGTCTTTTTAAGCGTATTACTGGGTGTGAGGGAGGAGGAAAAGGCAGGTAGACCACATGGGCAGGAAAGTCATCCGAGTGGAAATTCTATTTCAAGGCCTCGCTGCTCGGCTTTTCTTGAGCGTCTGTATAGTTTGGACTATGGCCTACAAACCAACAGAACACCCATCTGAAGTAGTGCACGCTGTACTGATTCTCGGATGGTGCGCAAATATACGCGTTGATGATATCAACGACGTGGTGGTAATTTTACTACTTAACAAAACAAACGTGCAGCATAAAATGATTGAAATGAAGTAGGGTGCACATAAAAGGTGTGCTCTCACTCCAATATTTGTTTTATAGCAAAGCCAATAGCACACTGCAAACTAAATCATATTTTAAGAAGACAAAAGCCAGGGCTACGTTTTATTTATGGCATCTACCACCGCACTGACTCGACTCGACAGAGGAAGGTAAGTACAGCTTGTTCAAACGACACTTAACAAGCAACACTATGTAATAAGTTTGATTCCTTAGCCTCTGAATTCTGCCATCTGAAGTCAAACCCACCATAAGCTCTAGTAACAGATAGCTGACTCTTAGCATTTAATTAACAACACAAAATAAAAATAAAAACCATTTAATAAAAAAAACAAAATACAGTGTCAAAACTATAAACAATGAAAATTGACTCATAAAGCCAAAGATGAGAGAAATGCATTGGATGAAAATACACCATTAAAAACACTGACAGTTTGGTGCCCAAAATAAGGTCTACCTCAATCCTGCCGGTGTCAGGCTGGAAACCCCTGGCCGGATCTTCGGTGGTCACTCTGCACTGGATGGCACAGCCGTTGACCCGGATTTTGTCCTGTTTGAGGCCCAGATCTGGAAGGCTGCGGCCCGCACACACATGCAGCTGGGCATGAACCAGGTCCACACTGAGGACAGACACAGACAGAGGTGGCATTTTTTGAAGCTGCAGTAAATGGTGTTTCTTTTTCCGGAAATGTTTCCATCCTTCCATCCAGACCATGAAGCTAGACACAAATCAAGATAGCGAGGGTGTGGATTTGCTGTGGGTGGCTGACTTTTTAGAGCACAAATGAACCTGTGATGCATGAAGGGACATAAATCCCACATGAATACCCCTTCGAATAAGAAACAAATTAGATTAAAATATAACAAAGGTGTAATCTGATCATGCGGAAAGTATGGCTCCTGCTAGCAAATCAAGTTTGCATTCAAAAGCGAATCATTGATTAGAGTCTATTCTTTGTTTCATTAGAGAGCAGAGCATGTGCTATTATCAGGTTGGGGATCCCTACGCCTTCAGGAAAAAGAAGTAGAACTTGTGATAACAGCAGTCCTGTGGCTCCTTTGCTTGAAAGCAAATTTTACAGCAAAAATGCCAAACTAGCAGCTCATTCGTTACGCAAAGTCTAATTCAGTCTATTCTATTCTCAGAGCGACAGTGGGTGGTTATTTGCTACCAATTCCAGGAGATGAAGGTTGGCTTGAAGAAAAAAAGGAAAGCATTTGGGTTAATCTACATGACCTTTCCAAATAAAATGCACCCTGCTGCCAGACTTCAGATGGTGCTCGCAATGTGGAGAGCATCTTGGCTACAGTTGCCGGCACCTCTCAATTATTGCTTGTTGACATTCTGGCCAAACAAAAGGACAATTATGCATCAGCCTGGTGTGAAATGTGTTGGTGGACAAAGCAGATCCATGGAATGCACGCACAGACAATATAACGCCAGCTCACAAGTGAACAAATTCACAACAATTTCATATACAATAGGTGAAGAGGCGTCCTTCGCTACATCGCTCCCTCACTCCAACGAAGTTTTTCAAAAATGTATTAATAAATAGTCTGTGTTTCGTAGTTGACTGCAGACTTTTATTAGACAATAAATATTGAAAGACAATTTATAAGTAGTATTCTGGTCACTAGGCATCAGTAATGTTACATAGATGAGATTCATCAGACTACCTTCACACTGCATGCAAAAGTTCTCCCATTCCGTGTGGTGGTAAGTTTTTTGGCTTCTTACTTTAAAGCGGCGGTCATCCCTGCAGTGATCACGTAGCCTTCGCATTACAGTTCATCTCAATCCAATGTAGTTCAGTTACTTCATGGCACTTACCATATGAAGGTCACAGAGAACCAACTTAAACCCCACATGAGCAAGCGACAAAGGCAAGGGAAAAACTCCATCTGGGGAGGAAACCTTGGACAGAACCCAGTCTCAACCGATTGGGTTAAGATGTACAAAAAATATAGTGCTACGTGGTAGAACAAGCCAGAAGTCTTAGTCTTAGACCAAGGAACAAAAAGAAATGTCTCTGATACATACCAGGGTATTAGATTCCATCGGTACATCGTAAATCACCCACCCTTACTATGACATTCGTCACTTGATTGATATACAGGGCAGCAAGTGTGACACCTTATCTTTTTCTGACACATGGGTCGTCACCAAGATGCAAAACAAGCACTTGGTGCGCAAAACACCAGCACGCTACTGTGTTGCCTAGTTGGTCTCCAATGAATTCTTCTAAACTTAAGATAAACAATGAAAGTATTCTTTTTAACTCAACTATGTGTGGGGGAACTGGACAAAGTAAATAAAACAACAACTTCCATACAGAATAGGAGGAAGACTATTTTCACCACAAAGTGATTTTGCTTTCAGCAGAATTAAGTGAGTTTCTTTTTGAGATTGATGAATATCCCAACTGCATGTTTTTGCATTTGTAATGTCTTCTATTGCCACTATTGCCAATGTAGTGGTTCTTGTTTTCCTAAAGCTATTGTGACCTTTGTTATTATTTGGTATTAATCAATACATTTTTCTAGACTTGTGGTGAAAAAATGTCCAGAATATTTGAGAACGGAGATTTTTTTTTTTTAAATCATGTGTTTATTGCTTTTCATTGTCTTTTAATTTGTAATTTGTTTAATTTATTTTTATTTTGCTTGGGACATAAGTGCCTTTTATAAAATATGTTTTATAATATACCCTTTTACTTGTTCTTATGATGTCAGTTAATTTTCCTTTGGATCATCCTGCATGTCCCCTGAACCAAATACAACTAAGAATATATGGGGAAGGATGGCAAGGAAAGTTTACAAAAATGGGCATCAGTTCCAGACAGTGGATGCCCTCTGTGAAGCCATCTTCCCCACCTGGAGCAACATTCCCAATTGCCTGCTGGAAACACTGGCATCAAGCATGCCGAAACCAATTTTTGAGATAGTTCGCAAGAATAGCACAGCTACTCATCACTCAGTCTTTTTTTGAACATTTTATGTCGATTTTAGGGGGTTTACGTTTTTATAGCTATGTTCTGATCAGCTAGTAAATGGCCTATTTCAGTTTAATGGTCGCTTGCAATCATTTTTTTTCTGTCTCACACACATTTAACCGGTCTTAAAATTTGGATCAGGAGTGTATTAGTGAAGGGGTTATAGATAAATGTGGCACTGTTTGATGTTAATGTGCTTGGTTTTGTAATTGTTGGATGGAAAGCATCTTGTGCATTGTAGAAACCAAGGCATCTATTTAGCAAGTGGTTGGATTCAACAAATCAAAGATTAAAATCTCAAAATATTTAAATATATACCGTATAAACACATGTATAAAACGCATGCTACAATACTAATAGCAATAATAATAACAATAATAATAATAATGTGTGTCGCCATTGAGCCTGCAGACGGATTGCCAAGTCCACGTGTTGTGTAGCTTACTTTACAGAGACAAATACACACGTAAATAAAGTCAAATTGATCCATTCAAGCTTTTTCCCCACACCCACTGAACGACTTTATAAAAACACACCTACTTGCAATAACGGCGGAACAATAAATGAACGAACATGTTAATTTGGCTCTCCAAAAGCAGGATTTTAGCACAAGCCATAAGCTTTTGTAAGCACCAATTTACCTGTGCCATTTACAACTCATCACTGTGGATGATCCCCAGAGAGTTTCATTAAACTGTAATCCAATTAAAAGGAATTACCTTATATTCAATTATGAAAAAGGCAGTGATGAGGGTGGGTACAGACACAGAGGTGGGTCAGAACCTTTATGTATTTCTCCCTTACCATTAAATATAACACATGTCTACGTAATATACTAGCCGGTATATTTACAGTGTTCCATATGAGATAGCACAAACAAACCCACCCTGACTACATAGTGCAACATGGAAATTACATTGGCCTTATGGCATACCAGCCAAGAAGTGGTCCACATTCACCCCAAACGCATGCACAAATCACAACACTAATCGCAAGGAGTTCACACTGCGGGCCCTCGGCTGAAAGGCCCATTGAAGGAGAAATAATATGATCAAGAAGAAGAAAAATACTGTTGCGCCTCAGTCATGAAATGCAGAGTGACAAAGAGGCGTCAGAGAGGAGAGACACCGGATGAAAGATCCACATTTGCGACCGGAGGCGAGAATCGGGGAAGCGGTGGTGGGAGCGTGGAAGAGGATAAAAAGCTGGTTTCAAAGTGGAGAAAGTGGGAGTGTGGAAAAAGATTGGATTTGGCCGCACTCAAAAGGGAAGACAAGGAATGAAAGGCAAGGAGGTGGTGGGTGGAAAGCAGGAGATGCCATTGGATGTCCAACTAAAGAAATGATGACACTGAATATGCTCTCATTGGCCACAACTTTAGGTGGGCGGGAATCCAAAACCCGATTGTAGATTGCACAAGAAATGTTGTACCCAATGAAGGGACCAATGAGTTTAGTTTGCAAGGAAGTTCATGTTGTCCCCATATTAAGCTTGCCAGACTTCAAGCTCCTCTCAACTTCCAATCTTCTCACGTACAGCAAAAAAAATGTTGGAAAAATGATTTTCTCCCCAAAATGTGAAGCAGTAATTTAAACATGGCACAAGTAAAGGAGGGAGGCGAGGAGGGCGGGCCAGACCGATTTGGAACATTTCAAAATGGAAGAAGGTGAGAAAGACAGGGAATGAAAGGTGAAAATGTAAGTCCACTGCTGGTTTTTCAATTTCACCGTTTCAACCCAGTAAATTCTACCTATTCCCTCTTTTTTATCCTTTCCACTGTGCTACTTCACTCATCAGTTGCTTTCTCGCCCTCAGGAATTGGGCCTTACATTTTTTTGGACAGATTCACCTATTAATGCCTGTTTTCTCCTCACAGTCTTAAATAATGCCAGGCAAAAGCGCATCTTCCAATTAAAAAAAAATGCAAACCGTGTGTTCCCAAGTGGAACCTGCTGGAATGGAAAGGCAGCAGAAGTGTTTGAGGAAATGATGCAAAGGTAAAAGGAGGCATGAACAAACACAAAGACAACAAGAGAAGAGTGGAAGAACGGGAGCTGGAAGAAAAAAGTGGTCCACGGAGAGTGAAAATGGAGGATGCAGAGGATGGAGTCAGGATGAATAATATTTTCTTGAAAAAAAAAAAATTAAAAAACAGGCGTCAAGGCTCCCCCGCCTCATCTTTTGAATTTCATTAGATAGTTTTAGACGGCAAACAAAAGGGAACAGCAGTGAGAGACGGGGTCTGCTGATAGAGAGAAGGATATAAGAAATTGGAGTCACTCTGGCATGAGGATGGCATTTTGACATCAATTTAGCAGGCAGCCAACAGGATTGTGCAGCAGATGCAAACCAAACATGCGAATGAACAGCAGAAAAATCATTGAGTTTTTATTATATTATGGTTAGGGGATAAAAAACGTGCACAATATACAAAGTGGTTTTCCAATTAGGATGGTGACAAAAATGCCTATTTTTGGCAAAGTTTTCATAAAGAAGCAGGTCTCCATTCTTTTTTTATCCTACTGTATGCATGGTGATTAGCCTGGTAATTAATGCCAGCTTCCCTTCCTATGAAGCAGATGGGTGAGTGAGGAGGGGAAACAAAATAAGCCTGGTGTCCAGAAGGCAGCAGTGAATGAGATGAGAAGAGGACGAATGATGCACATTTCCAGTAAAGACAACTTGCTAGCGTCAGCATTTTTTATATATATGAATATCTCATCACATGAAAGCATCATTTTAGGGAGCTAATGAATCATTAATGCATACCAGCATGTTATATTTATGCACCAATAAGATACCACCACACAACATGCACTATTCATAATTAGCACACACAACAACAAGAGCATCGCTACAAGGCCTGCTGACTTCTACGGCGTCTTCGCACATTTTGTATGACACACCATGTGCACCCAACAATACAGATGATTCATTTCTGGATCGCTAAAGAACACAAGTGCGTTGCAGCTACAGTAAATGAAACACGACATTATTATTTACTCAAGTGGAATCCTCCAACGCTTCTCGGACTGTCTGACTGATGTCAAGGGAAGCGGTTGCCGACCAAACCAAAACTAACCATTGTTTGCGCATTTAGGAGAATGTGTGATAATCAAGCATGTTTGGGCATATTTGTGTCATTGATAAATTCATCTCTTTCTCTAATCTCACCGGCAAATTGCTGATTCATTTAAATTCATTACAGTTTCGTGGCTGTTCAAAAAGATTGATACATAACAAAAAAGTGGTTATTATGTTGGCCACACAGTCAGGAGATGTGGAAGATCTGAGTTCGACTCTCCATTTGCCATCTCTGTGTGGAGTTTGCATGTTCTCCCCGTGTCTATGTGGGTTTTCTCTGGCTACTCCGGGTTCCTTCTAAAATATGCATGTTTTTGATGCAATTGAAAACGCTAAATTGCCTATAGCAGTGGTTGTCAAACTGGGGGCACGCCCCCCAAAAATAATTTTATCTCCAAAAGGGGGGCGCGGTAAAAAAGTTTGTAAACCACTGGCCTATAAGTATGAACGTGGGTGTGAAAGGTTGCGATTGGCTGGTGACAAGTCCATGGTGTACCCCTCCTCTTGCCCCAAAGTCATCTGGGATAGGCTCCAGCATACCTTAGTGATCCTAGTGAGGATGAGCGGCATAGACAATGAATGGATGAACAGATGCAATCCTAGCCATTTACAATCAGCTAAGACTTGAGAGTAATCCGAAGTATTGAACACTGAACTTGTTTTCTGCTGCTTCAGATGATATGAATTAAATAAAACAAACCCATCAATCGCAAAAAAACAAAAATGAAATAAGTGCATTTTGTTACTGGCTGTGGTAGAATTAGGTTAATATTGCCATGCTTTTGAGATTACTTTTCACTGAGTAGGAAGTCATTGTGTGCACATTTAATGCTGTGTAACTAAACAGTAGTTATGTGGCTGTTGTTTCAAACTGCTTAGCAAAATGATGATGTAGACAACACTTTATATAGATATAAATAACATATACACGAATACAAGTCGATATTAACGTACCAATTTTTCAAACACATTACTTCTTTAGTCTGCAATTTTATGTTGAGAATAGTGATTGACTACATACCGACGCCGACTTACACCAGCACTTTTTAGTAATAAGAAGAACGCTTTCCCACAAGGTCAAAGGTGATTTTTTTTATTGTACTACTGAGCAGAACTTAAGTGTATTCGAGTCCAATTTGTAGGAGTGGGGCTTTTGTTTGTTGCAGTTAATTAGATAATAAAAAGTGTGGACCTTTCATTAAGATGTGTGCATTGTTTACTGAGGAAATTAAGGACAATTCTCTAACTTGCAAGTGATGAAATGCAAACAGAGGGAAAGTGCAGTACATCGGCAAAGCTGATCCATGAAATCTACTGTGTCCACCTAACACTAGGGCTGCCTTCCACATAAGGAGCTTCATAATCAAATCTGATTCATTTTTCCATAGTCAACTAATAGTCTAATGTATTTTGTGTTTTTTAAAGAGCAAAGCAAAAGGCTAATCATTTGCCACCACAAAGAAAAAGGTCCAAACACTAAGATGAACAAATACAGAACAAAGTGTGCAACAGCAGTACCTTCATTTTGTGATACAGAACAGTTGCTATGGGCACACAGCAGAAAAGTGCACATTTTATAGGAACAACTTGTCGTCAAAACTGTTGCCAAACTCTCATCTAGCAGCCTAACTTCCCTGTAATAAAATACCCTTTTGGGATAGAAAACAAAATTGGTGTGACAGCTTTAAACAATACGCCATGTTGGTCGTTGTCGCGTGGTACGTAAGAAGTTCCTGACAAAAGTAGCGCTGCGCATTCTGGAGTCATTTTCTACCTTTTCAAAATACTTTCACACTTTGGATGATGTTTTTATTAGCCAATAAGTCCAGCGGATGGTCTTCCTAGTGCTCACCTCAGCACTTTGAACTGTGCTACCTAAGCGAGTGATTTTATTCCCTGTGTGTTAAATATAGGTCCTCTAATAAATACACACATCATATTTATTACCACAAGTTAGATTCCATCCTTCGTACATTTAAAATTTCACCGAGAAGGCCAAGTGTTCCCAAACTGAAGACAAATGAGGTCTTACCTCACCTTGATAAAAGGCAGGGCTGCACTGCACTTTACTAAGCAGATGCATAATAATATTATTCCTCCTGCGCCTTAGTTAATGTACACTATAATGTCCAGCGTGGGAAATGAGAACCAAAAAACACGATTTACCATTTCTCCCCTACTACTTGCAGGAGTAAAGTATTTGATTCTGTAATTGTAATTTAAATTCCCTTCAGTAGACATTTCCATCTGGCGTCAGCAAGCTTTAGAGACCAAAGAAAAAGAGCTTTGCATATTTATGAGCGTTTGAGCTCGCTTTCAGTAGGAAACACCTTTGGCCCTGCACGCAATTTCTCAAAGCTCTCGACCAATTAACTAACTTCTCAGTAAGGATGTTCCCATTCCAGCTAAATTGGGATGGACCATCAGTTTACACATCAGGTTAAAGTAGTGTATGGAAAAAGTTTAGAGAAGTTTGGTCACACTTTAACACTGATTGATTGGCTTTACTTAATTGTCTAATTAATACCAAAGTGGCTTTGTGTGCCCTTGATTAATAGGAGCACATTAACTAAAGCTCAGCATCACGCCACATTAGCTCAAGCTTCAGTTTGGGGAAAATGACAAAGCACTTTGGGTCGTCATGGCCTGAGAGAGGTTCCATTTATGTATTTAAGATTTTATCTATGATAAGTGTAATTTTTATTCATACAACTTTCTTCTTAATTGCTCAAAACAAAAGTTATGATTATTTTTCTACACTAGCATAGGTCCTTGTCTTGTATGTTTGTTACCTACTTGTTGCATGTTAAGTTGCTGTGCGATGATTTTAGCTCTTTCTGTTATGACATTGTGAGTCGGACTCTTATGTAAACCAATGGCCTCCTGCCATTTCCGATACGTTGATGACGGTGATGGTCGGAGGTTTTAACGGCGCACATTGCAAGCCTCACTTTCCGTCAGTCTGCCCCAGGGCAGCTGTGGCTTACCATCACCAAGTGTGGCGTGAATGAATAATGAAGACATCAACGTAAGCGCTTTGATAAAGCGCATAACAAGTGCAATTCATTATTATTATTATTATTGTAAACACATTAGTAGGGACATTCGTATGTACCACTGTAAAAGTACCTTTGTGTAAATGAAAATAAAAATATACCTGCAGTGCTCCAGTAAATTCAGCTGATTCTAACAAGAGGCATTTGATACTCAACTCACTGCAACAGTAGATACAAAAAACCTTGGTCTCTTCACCACGACAAACCGGTGAAGAGTCCGCATCACTGCAGACACCGCACCAATCCGCTTGTCCATCTTGCGCTCCATCATTCCCTCACTCGTGAACAAGACCCCGAGGTACTTAAACTCCTCCACTTGAGGCAGGACCTCATCACACCGACCCGGAGATGGCACTTCACCCTTTTCCGGGTGAGAACCATAGACTCGGATTTGGAGGTGCTGATTCTCATCCCAGCGGCTTCACACTCAGCTGCGAACCGATCCACTGAGAGTTGAAGGTCACTGCTCGATGAAGCCAACAGGACCACATCATCTGCAAAAAGCAGAGACCGAATCTAAAACCCCTCAATGCCCTGGCTGTGCCTAGAAATTCTGTCCATGAGACTAATGAACAGAATCGGTGACAAAGGGCAGCCCTGCCGGAGTCCAACCCTCACTGGTCAAACAGTGTGTCAAAAAAATTGTGGCAATAAAGTTCTGTGAACTTGTTAATGTGTACTCCATCATCACGCCAAAGAACCATGACAAGCAAAGGTTCAGTTTGAAAATGCATAAATAAATAAAAGAGGACAATAAACAAACAAACAAAGTGTATAAAAAGCACCATGTCTTTTAAAAGCTGCGGCGTTAGGTGCATGCCCAAAATTGAAAATTGAGAAGAAACTCAAATGCATTCTCCCAAGTGGAGTTCATGTGGTGTCATTCAGGCTGGTAGAAACATGTTTCTCCACACTGGCAAAATACATGTAAAGTAATCAACTCCCATGCGGAGGCACATTAACACAAGTCTCACTGCTGACATTTTAATTCAGCAGTTTAAGACAAACTAACCATGCAACATAAAGTGGCAGAGTGCGCAGTGGGAAGGACTCCCTAGGCCTCAATTTACAGCAAAGTCAGACACCAGCATACTGTAAGTAAAGCTAACTTTCTAGGCAGCCTTGCTGTACTGAATACATGCAAAGTGCATGTCAAAGCAAACAGGACCAATTATATACCTGCATGTGTGTGAAATCAAGTGTTTTTCCAGACAGGCTGCCCAGGATGAGGCAGGCACAGGTAAGAGTGGTTGTGTGTGACACAGTGGAAATGACTTTCTTCATGTTGGGCTGGGAGGGGTTTAATCTGTCATTTCATGCCGCTATATTCGCCTTGCAGGGCTCTGACTAACAGGCTGCCACGTCGTATGGACTGAAGTGATGGCAGAGCGACGACTAGTGTGTAGAAGTGTCTGCGTGCGTGCGTACGTGTGTGTGTGTGTGCGGGCAGGCGTGCGAGTGTGTCAGACAAGCAAAACACGAGCTGCAACTGCTTGCTTCACAAAGTTGTATCACTCCAAGCGAATCATCATCGAGCAAAACCCCCAGCCTGCTTTCTCAAATGCAGGATAGCATCTGACGAGAAAGTGACTTCTTCATTATTGATACTCCCACTTGGAATATGGGAGGATAAAAGTACAGCGTTCCCATAGGCCTTCATCCTCTTCATGCTCAGTCCTCATGTTGGCATCCAACCTTTGATACCGCTCGCGTCACAATCCCCGAGCGGGTGGGAGAGGCTTAGGGAGGAATCCAAAAGGGGATTATGGGACAGAATGTATGGAAATTACAGTTTAATTTATCATTTAGGTCATGCTAATTTATGCAAATGAGGGATTTTAATGCCAGCCTTGGGTTTTAAATGCTGGTGCCAGGATCAACGTGCACACACGCTGCAGCATGACTTGACACTCGTGACATTTTTGTGTCAAACTTCAGCTTTACGGGTAATATCTTTTACAGTGACAAAAAGCAAGAGATGTGGTGTTCTACCGAGATTTCAGTCGAAAAATAGCCGCAAAGGTCAATGCTAAATATTTGAAGTAGAGACGCACTTAAAACAATTCTTTGTCAAATAAAATGTGCATAATCTCAGTTTAAACTTACAAGTACAGTTTTTTTTCCAAAGAGGGCGTAAGTCGCGTTTTAGTGCAAGTCAGAACTTGTACCTTAATAATGCCTAAATACTGTAAGTCAATCACACTGAACACCTGAATACAATAAATACAATAATGAAAGGTGGTGTGTGGTCGTCCCTGACATTGGAAGGGGTATGCAAAGGGAGGGAGAGACAGGCTTAACGGGAAGAGGAACTAGTTATCATTCTTCCGTTGCACACAAGTTGTTTGGTTTTTCTTTTTGTAGTCTAAATTATGGGAGAGGGTCATAACCACAGAATGTCAAATAATTTGTTTTTCACTAATTGTACATTCACTCTATACACAGGTGTATGCTTTAAACATCTTTAGCGCTCCTGCTGTATCACTGCACTGATGCAAACACAGATAAAAAGGGTAAACTAGTAAAACAAAACAAAAATCGAGTAAATTCCATGTTTGTTTCTTTCGACCGCTGTTAATGCTTCCCTACTAAAAAGGCAACGGTAATCCACGTTCATTATAAAGTGGGTTTTGTTGTCGTGTGCGTTACAATTATTGCACAAAAGCAGCTCAGTAAGTGTGTCAAATGTGAAATTAAAAACAAAAAAGGCATGAATGCCTTGCAAAGAGGTGCCAACAAAAACATTTTATACAAGCTAAAAAAAATTACAGCTGTGATTATAATTGCAACGAGTATCTGTGCCATTATCATAAATCACCACACACACCCGCACCTTCTCATCATTCATCAACCTCCTTCTCGATCACTCAATGGATGCTTTGTTGCACAATTATAATCACCTTAAAATTTCATAACTCATTGTCCTTCGAAACACATACAAACGTACAGCTGTGCTTACTCAAATGTGTTTGTCTCCATTTTGCAGAGAGGTATATAAAGGCCGATTTGGCCAATCTCTATTCAACACAGGATCTACTGAAATGCATAAACACGCTTATAATTATTATGGTCATTATCAAGCTCATTGCAGTGCATCTGGACCTGCCAGCAATGCACTTGCCTCGTCTGTGGCTGCTACATAAACACATGCATACACTTACACACACACACACCCACACAAGCATGTGCCCATAACGCAGAGGATGCCAAGGAAAGAAGCGGGAGGAAGGCCAGGACGAGGCCAAGGTGGGACTGGGAAAACACATTCAATTATCCATGAGTGACATAAATAAATAACAGTTGAGGGAAATAGACCAGAGGAGCAGAGAGCGGGTTAAGAGGGAATGAGCAAGACAGGGAGAGACGAAAGGGAGAAGAAGAAAGGTGAATTTGCTTCACTGTGTGTGCAAACTGCAACGGAAGATGGAAGCTTTAATCAACGCCGAACACACGGCTATGGTAAAGTGAAACTAGACAAAAGGAAAGAGGCTCATTGACCAAGTGTGGGACCAGAGCTTGGACTGTGTGACATGTATTAATGGCGCGACTCTACATCCACTCAAACATATCTAGCCAACGCAGGCCTGAACCTTTGCTCTGCTTATTCATTATTATATTCCCACTGCTGCCTGCGGTCACTCACCTCCTTTTCCAATTCACCTCATGCTTCATCCCTCCTCCCCTACATGCTCACCATCACTCACTTGTCAGGGCTGGATTTTGTAAACGATCGCATTGTTTCTCTCTTCCTAACACCCAGTCGCTATTTGTGGCTCTGGTGATGATAGAGAGAAAACATTTAAGACGAATTAGCTGGCCTGTTTCGGAGCAATAAAATATCAATGCATGTGCACGGTCTCATGTCCACACTTGACAGATGAGGGAAGGATGAGTGCACGTGCATGTGCACTGTGGAAAGCAAGCCTGCAGGAATGCTCCTTTAGGGTGCATATACGGGTTCATATTTTCCCTTCCCTTCTTTACGGGCTACGATGTAACCAACAGTTCATACATGACAAAGATGTTAAAAGGGTTCCCTGAGCTGCAAGAAGATGGCTTTGATGACAAATTCACCAAACTTTAGTAGACACACAGCCAAACCCAGATACCGGGTGCTTAATCGAAAGAAAAAAGAAGCTGATTTAAAACAATAATTGAAGGATAAGCAACTAGGTAATTTACACTTACAATTCTGTGTTTTGAAGCTGGCCACTCTCCATCTGCATGCCTCTTCCTCATCAGACACTCCAGATTTATCGTCGGTGGTTCGAATAAACACTGCTTATTACCTGTTTTGCAGGTTCTCCATGTATTTAATCTCAAAAATATTTCTTCCTCCTCAAAAACTTTTGACACACGGCTCAAATCTTCACTATAATGATCGTAAACATCCTCTGGTAAGCCAGTGTCTGTTAACGCTCTGTCTGTTTTCGAGTGAATTCGCCTTCGCCAACGTCACTTCGGAAACACCCTTTTTCTGGGCAGAAACTACACCATGCACGACCTTGTACAATAAATGTAATTTTTACTACATTTAACAGTCTGTTTCATAAAACTAACAAGGTAGAACATAATTACAAACAATATAGAACATATTTACTGTATGCAAAGGTTAGAAATCATGTCAGTGACCCTTTAATACTCTTACGTGCTGTCAACTTGATGAAGACTTTTGACTATGTTTTGCCTACTTGTGTGCACTCTCCCTTTAGATGCAGCACAGCGAGCTCTCTGGGCCCTGAGAGCGGAAGAGAAGATAATGCAGCTGCAAAAGAGAAAGCGTTGCCATCTATTCCTGCGGGGTCAGAGAGCTCTTTTTCGGAAGCATCTCGTTTTCCTGCCAAGTGCTGGTAAAACTGGCAACGCGCTATGGAGATGCAGCACAAAATGGTGAAGCTTCACTTCAAAGTGAACTCATTTGTTTTCATAAACACTATCATATCCTCGTTGCTGGCGCAAACCCAAGACGATGCATGATATTTCACTCATTTTCTCCACCTTGCAGGTTAATGTCCCTCATGCTTTGTGATCACATTACATCAAGTTGGTTATTAGCTATTGAGGAAGAACAAAGTCCAATATTGTACATTTGTCTATTGCGTCAGAAATAACACAATAGTGCAGGGGCGTCAAACTCGTATTTGTTGAGGGCCACATTGAAGTTATGACTGCCCTCAGAGGGCCACTTGTAACTGTCTATATGAATGAATATGAATATCCAGTCCACATCTTGCCCAACGACAGCTGGGATAGGCTCCAGCATAACAGCGACCCTAGTGTGGTGGAAAATGGATGGATGGATAAATATAAATATAACCTCATGATATTATTACATAATATATAACTTGCCTAGAAATGAGAAGTGAAGTGAAGTGAATGTCAAGGTGACAAGCATAAATTCAAGTATTTATTTTTGATAACAAACAAGTGTCTCAATGTCTTGTTCATGTCACATAATATTAATGTTCAAAAGATTTTTCAGTCAAACTAAAATAAAAACATTGAGAGAGAAAAAGCTGAATTGCAGTAAAGACTCATTATTCTCAGGCCTTCGCGGGCCACATAAAATGGTGTGGCGGGCCACATCTGGCCCTCAGGCCTTGTGTTTGACACCAGTGCTATAGTGTATTGGAAGTCTGCAGTCCAAAATTGAGGCCTGATGCTGGACAGTTTAAAAGTGCTTTCAGTTGGGCTGTCTTGACCAGTCCAGTATTCTGCATCTTGATTAGGATGAATATGATTTGACGATCAATCCTATGTTAAAGGTCATGCCTATCAAGATTGTACCATTAGGAATACGAAAAATGGTTTTGTTTTTGTTTTTTAGGACAACCATCAACATCGACAAACTTATTGGCTCAAGATGGCTAGTAAAACATAACTTTTTAATGGCTGAAAATAATTTTATCTCCAAAAGTGGGGCGCAGCAAAAAAGGTTTGGGAACCACTGCACTGTAGGGTCTCAAACTGTCTGATATTAGCTCCTGGATGCAAACTAATTGTATAATTTGTACCAAATCTGATATTTTCATTATGGGGCCCAAACTAGATTGCATCAACAGCCAAGACTTCCAACAGTCCTTTTAGAACTCCACTTTTTCACCCTCAACCCACTGCAGGAACCTTGGAGTCACCTTTGACAGTAAACTCACCATTAAAGCGGTCAAAAAACAGCTTCTCACTACCTCAACAACATTGCCCGCCTCCACCCCCATCGCTCCTTCCCTGCAGCTGAAACTCTTTCATGCCTTCATCACATCACGCATTGACTACCCTAACAAACTCCCATACATTCAAAACACTGCCACCCGCTTACTCACCCGTTACCAAGACCCCATCACCCCTGTCCTTCAGAACTACCACTGGCTCTTAATGCAAAACCTTCAATTTAAAATCCTCCTACTTACTTGTAAA
Source organism: Oostethus manadensis (assembly GCA_024372805.1). Lineage (NCBI taxonomy): Eukaryota > Metazoa > Chordata > Actinopteri > Syngnathiformes > Syngnathidae > Oostethus > Oostethus manadensis. The sequence goes on from QODF01000240.1 coordinate 226,466, forward strand.
ACACTTCATGACATCATGAAAAGCCACAACTTTAAAAGCAAGAGTTCGAGCACCTCTTCTCTCAAAAGTGGAGGAAACACGTGATAGAGAATGATACGTGAGAATGATAGATGGAACTCACAGCTACAGTACATTAACAACAAATTCACAGGGTTCATGTTAACAAAATAATGCAATGGCAGGCTTCCGGTTTTTACACAGAGTGCCTTTCAAGAAGAGGATAAGAAAAAGATACCATAACACAGTGGGTCCTCGGTTAGTGTCCTCCCCAGTTAGCAGGTCGAAAATTTACGCCACAGTTTGCATACATCCGGTTTATCAGTGGTCAGTGTTTGTATACCTTCATATAAGACGTGGCTGTTACCAAAGGCAGCGAGATCACTCACCACCACCACCTTCCTTTTTTCAGTCACATCAACAATCATGTTTTCAATGAGGGCAAAAGTAACCTTCTATTATACAGTGGTGTAAAAAACTATTTGACACGTTCATGACTTTTTATTCTTTTACATGTTTGTCACACAAAATGTTTCTGATCATCAAACACATTTTAATATTAGTCAAAGATAACACAAGTAAACACAAAATGCAGTTTTTAAATGAATGTTTTTATTATTTAGGGGAGAAAAAAAATCCAAACCGCGTAGGCCTGTGTGAAAAAGTAATTGCCCCCGCACCTAATAACAGGTTGGGCCACCCTTAGCAGCAATAACTGCAATCAAACGTTTGCCATAATTTGCAACAAGTCTTTTACAGCGCTCTGGAGGAATTTTGGCCCACTCATCTTTGCAGAATTGTTGTAATTCAGCTTTATTTGAGGTTTTCTAGCATGAACCGCCTTCTTAAGATCATGCCACTGCATCTCAATGGGATTAAGGTCAGGACTTTGACTAGGCCACTCCAAAGTTTTCATTTTGTTTTTCTTCAGCCATTCAGAGGTGGATTTGCTGGTGTGTTTTGGGTCATTGTCCTGCTGCAGCACCCAAGATCGCTTTAGCTTGAGTTGACCAACAGATTCTCCCTCAGGATTTTTTGGTAGACAGTAGAATTCATGCTTCCATCTATCACAGCAAGCCTTCCAGGTCCTGAACCAGCAAAACAACTCCAGACCATCACACTACCACCACCATACTTTACTGTTGGTATGGTGTTCTTTTTATAAAATGCTGTTACTTTTACGCCAGATGTAACGGGACACGCACCTTCCAAAAAGTTCAACTTTTGTCTCGTCGGTCCACAAGATATTTTTCCAAAAGTCTTGGCAGTCATCGAGATGTTTTTTAGCAAAATTAAGATGAGCCTTAATGTTCTTTTTGCTTAATAGTGGTTTGCATCTTGGAACTCTGCCATGCAGGCTGTTTTTGCCCAGTCTCTTTCTTATGGTGGAGTCGTGAACACTGACCTTAATTGAGGTAAGCGAGGCCTGCAGTTCTTAGATGTTGCCCTGTGATCTTTTGTGACCTCTCGGATGAGTTGTCTCTGCGCTCTTGGGGTAATTTTGGGCGGCCGGCCACTCCTGGGAAGGTTCACCACTGTTCCATGTTTTTTCCATTTGTGGATAATGGCTCTCACTGTGGTTCACTTGAGTCCCACAGCTTTAGAAATGGCTTTATAACCTTTACCAGACTGATAAATCTCAATTACTTTTGTTCTCATTCGTTCCTGAATTTCTTTTGATCTTGGCATAATGTCTAGCTTTTGAGGTGCTTTTGGTCTACTTCTCTGTGTCAGGTAGCACCTGTTTAAGTGATTTCTTGATTGAAACAGGTGTGGCAGTAATCAGGCCTGGGGTGGCTACAGAAATTGAACTCAGGTGTGAAAGACCACAGTTAAGTTCTTTTTTAACAAGGAGGGCAATCACTTTTTCAGACAGGGCCATGTAGATTTGGAGTTTTTTCCCTCCCTTAATAACGTAAACCTTAATTTAAAAACTGCGTTTTGTGTTCAATCGTGTTATCTTTGACTAATAGTTACCTATTTTTATAAGCAGAAACATTTAAGTGTGACAAACATGCAAAAAAAAAAAAAAAAGTCAGACAGTACACTATGTACCATATGCATTTATAAATATTTTGAATTGAATTATGCATTCACATAGGCTCCAGCATACCCGCAACCCTAAAGAGAATAAGCGGGATAGAAAATGGATGAATGGATGGATGGATGAATTATGCATGTAAAACTATTTTCAAAAATGTGTTCGCATTTTTGGGTTTCTCTAGATATACATTATTTCTTATGGGAAAAAAATTACTCTGTTAGCATTCGTTTCTGACCTTCTGGAACCAATGTTCCACTGCACATACATATACTGTATGCATGTCTGGGGGATGTTATATCTGTGGCTGTATTTCCAAGCAAAACACACACACACACACACGCACGCACCAAAGACAATTTCCATGATTGTGCCACACTAGCAAGAAGACAGATGAAAAGTATTAGCATAATAGAGCCTTGCCTCAGTGCCTTTGGAGATCATGTCTGAATGTAAGGGCGTGTTTTTGTACACATGTATGAATGAGACCCGTGGCTGCCTTTGTCTTGATTACACAACCTGGTATCCTGTCTACTCGTTCATACGCGTATGCGTGCGTGCATTGCTACAGCGAAAGAGAAGCTGAAGAAAGTGTGAGGATTCCTTGTGAGACAAAGGCGCTGTCTTGTCAGCCTGCTAGCAGGTGGAGAAGGGAGGTAAAATATGTAAAGAAGCGGAGCTACAAAGACAAAAAAACGAGGCACAAAGAGGAGGAGGACATCTTAGCATGCAGGAGATGCAACATGCAGACAGGTTACACTCCAAAATCTTGAGTGGAGGTGAGGAAGCTGTTATAAACAGCATCTGTGTGGTCAACACGCACGCGTGTTGCAGAGATATTAGAATTACAATTAGAAATATGAAAGTACATGCTGTACAGTGAATTTTTTAAAGCACACCATTACAGAATGTTACCACTACCACTTTCATCCTCTGGCCTCAGTTTCTCTCCACAGCAACCCTCTGAATAAACTATTTCACTGGCTGAGTCATACTACAATGCACGCCATTGGTCTGTGCGTTTCATGTCTGTACACTGCATCTGAAATACACATTATATTATGTTTTTCCAAAATGTAATCATTCATTCAATTCATTTTTCACCTCAAAATTCAAGATGCAACACAACATACTGACAACAGGAGATTGTATTTTTTCAAATGCAGGGCCCAAAGAACTCAGTTTTATTTTTGTCCAAATTCCACTTTTTTTTTACATTTTCATCAATGGCAAGGTTTGATTGCCCGAGTGATCCTAGGAGCTATGTTGTCGGGGGATATACTGTATGCCCCTGGTAGTGTCTCCCAAGGCCAACAGGCCCTAGGTGACGGGCCAGAAAAAGAGCGATTCAGATAACCCTTATGAAGAATAACAAAAGAGACCCCACCCGTGGGATGCCAGGGGCTCATCCTGGAGCCAGACCTGGGAAAGGGCTTGCAAGGGAAGTAGTAACATGGGAATCCTTACCGATCCAATTTTTTTTTGACAGTATAGTCTTGCCGATCCCATCTGATCTTTATTCTTTTATTAATGAATTTTAGTTACAAACATGAATGTGTAAAGTTGAATACGGTTATTAAAATTGCTCTTCAAAGCATTAAAATAATCCAGCCCAGTATTGGTGAATTTACTTTATTACACAGCATGACCAACAATATTGTTTGGCTTTTGTAACAAACCTCTGTGAGTCAGGTCCCTAATGAAAACAGAAGCCGATCCAATAAAAGCTACAACTGGAAAAAACGGGCATGCAAAATACTGCAGAGACGGGTAAAAGCCAATGTTTTCCAATCTTATCAAACGCAAAAAATTCTTGAACATGTGAAAGGATCTGAAATGGACAGTGATAACTACGTAGAGTAGTGGTCTCATTATCGAGACTTTTCCTCCCGTTAAGCCTGTCTCTCCCTCCTCCCTTGCAATGCTCTTTCCAGTGTGTCTTTTGTTTTGTTTTGTTTTCTTTTTGGATTCATATTACTGTATTTCATTGTGTTGCATTCCATTTTATTGGTTGGAGACCAGTCCAAGGTGTACCTAGCCACTTGCATAAAATCAGCTGGGATAGGTTCCAGAATACCCCCGTGACCCTAGTGAGGGTAGTATAGAAAATGAATAAATGAATATATTGCTGTATTTTCTATGGGCTCCCTGTGTTTTGTGTACAGTGTAAGTGATTTAGATGTCAACTTGGGTATAATTAAAGAACTCCTTTAAGGTCAATTTCATTTAAATGGTGAGGCGGTTAAAGTGGCAAAGAAATATAAAGCATCACAGAGTAAATAAGGCAAAGGTGGGGTTAAGGACAAAAAGATCAGAACAAGAGATACATGAATGGACCAGTGACAGTGTGGTGGAAGGGGGTTAAAATCAAGATGGATAGATGCTAGGATGATGACTGGAATGGTGGAAGCAGCTTCCCTCCAATGACGTGTCAAAGAAGAAAGACTGAAGGTTGGTCTCGCCAGCCAACTGTGCAGCCAAAGGCTTAAAGAGCAAAGCAGAAGGACACACGAGTGAAGACTGCTGTGTGGATGGCTCGTACTCTGAGGTGAAAAACCAGCAGATGTAATCTCCAGCAAATACAGTGGGGCTTTGCTGATCAAACATGGAATGAGAGCTGTTTTAAAGGAGGGCATTAGAGGCTCACAAGCCCACCTCCAGTACGGTGCAGGGGTCTGGGTTGTTCTACAAACGACAAGCCCTGCCAGGTTGAAAAGGAGGGAATTAAAATCAGGAGAGGAGTAGAGGGGAAAAGCATGAGCTGTGCAGCATGAACAGATAGAGGGACCGGGGGGACTAAGGTAAAATTTAGTAGTTTCACACATTGCTCGTGCATCCTGGGGGAAAGCCTGACGACTAATGGGCTTAAAGTGCAAATTTAACAAATATACTTCTTTCTCATTTCTGCAGATGTTTTCTCCCTCTGGTTGTAATATGTACGCTGGCCGTAGGAGTTGGACCTCGGCCTGAAAAGCCGGCCTGTGCAAATGAGATCTGTCGGTCGCCACGTCCGCGACTTCACGCAGGACGGAGTTGCCCCTCTGGTGCCAATTCAAATGATCCCAACGTGTGGCACTTTCCTTCAGAGAGGAGACTACTACAAGTGTGCTCGAGGTTCATGCCACACCTGTAGACATGTGAATCAAGGTCAAGGTGCTCTACACACGCTTTATGAAGTCATTACAGTAAAATATGAAATATGTCATCAGAAGGTCCTAAAAGTCCCAGAAAGTTGTTAAGACAGTCAAAGTACAGTAAGAGACTCCCAAGAAAAATTCAGTAGAGTATTAATTTTAGAGTAGCAAACAACTGAACCTGACATTAAGAGTATAATTCTGCTATCAGTTCAGGGATATCCCAAGTGTGGCCTGGGTGCCATTTGTGGCCGGAAGCTCAAACATGTTCTGCAGTTTTAATTCTTTTAGTTTAGTTTAGTTTTAACTCAGCTCACATTAGGATACTACTAGAAAACAACTGAAAATGGCCCACGTCCACCCAAAATGGTACCTACCTACAAACCAAAATGTTCGTCTTACATTCGAATGAAACCTGTATAAGTCGGTCCAGCTTACACCGTGTTCCTCTTAATACTACAAAGTGCCCCCTACGTGGTTGATGGCTTTTGTCAACACAGAATTTGAGACAACAAAAATGGTATATGTCGACACGCTGTAGTACCGTCAAGTACCGATGTTGTACATTGTGACGCTTTTCACCAGGATACACATACTCCCAAGACTTGATCAGTTTTTGAGTATGCTGGAATATTATTAAAAATAGTGAATAATAATAATAATATGATGGCATTTCTAGAAGATCCCTTTGCTCAGCTTTACTACAAGGCTGTTTTATTCTTTAAATTAGGAAAATTGCTTAGCATATCTCGGCCCACATTTGATTGACTTTAATGTGTTTAGTGAATAAAATTTAGTTAAAATCTGCACATTATGCCCACACGCTTCAATTTTAGTATATGCATTCATCAGCGGAAAAAGACACCCCGGTTTTCGGGTCATCATTTAGACAAGTTCCACAGTACTTATCGACAGCACTCCACGTGCACTAATTAGAGCTTTGGGAGAGCAAATTTCCCACTTTGTAATTATCAAGTCAAAGCGCCGCACAACAAATAGAAATGAAAAATGTTTGCTGCATGGTTCCACTGATTCAGAGATAATTAAGTCCAGCAAGCGAGCTTGGGCTGGTGATCAGAAAGCTTCTACAAAAAGCATGCACGAGACACGCCGTTTCTAGCCCTTTTTGTGTTGCCAAGGAAGTTATGGATGTGGCATTTCAAGCAAATTAGGCACCTGCCCAAAAAAAGTTGCTGATGTTGTTGTGTTGTCAGCATAATTCACAAATGTAGCTCATTAAGGAGAGGAGAATGACTGACGGGCCTCAACATGCGCGCAGTCTGCTCGGATGAACAAGAGAGGAATGTTATTTATGCTTTTCATTATTCTTTGCGCCCCCACCACATCCCTTTGTCTCTATTGCGTTCTCGTTTCCTTCTATCAGCTTTTGTTTGGGCTATTTTCTTCCCGAGCCTTACGCCAATGAGCAACCATTCCCCTCTGTTTCTGTGACCCTTCTGATGAGCAGGTATTCTGTGAATAAATGTTTGCTAAGAATCCATGACAAGATGTCATAAAAGACTATGAAATGCAACAACAAATGAGAGCACTCAGAGCAGGAATGTCCAATCTGTGGTTTAGAGCTGCGTTTAGAGGCCAGGTTCTGCACGTTCTGGAAATGGTAATGGTTAACAAAGTTACACGGATGTACAGTGAATTTGTAGATAGATTATTCAGTAATAAAAACAAAAATGCAACATGTTAAATGTAATATGATTAGATGAAACATACTGAGCTCCCACTAAGGGACGGAACCAGTATCTTTTGGGTTGGGAGATTATCACACCACCACCTGAGCCATGTGAACATGTGGAATGTTGGTAATTTAAAAAAAATTTAAGTTGAGATTCAGCGGCAGTGGACACCGTTTAATTTGTCAATTTGTTTTTTTGCATACTAAAGTGTATAAATCCGCACGGTGGCTGAATGGGTACCATGTTGGCCTCAAAGTGAGGAGGTTCTGGGTTCGAATCTCCATTAGGCATCTCTGTGTGGAGTTTGCATGTTCTCCCCGTGCGTGTGTGGGTTTTCTCCGGGTACTCCGGTAAATTGTCCATAAGTATGAATGTGAGTATGAGTGGTTGTATGTCTTTGTTTGTCTATATGTGCCCTGCGATTGACGGGCGACCAGTCCAGGGTGTACCCAGCCTCCTGCCCAAAGTCAGCTGGGATAGGCTCCAGCATCCCCGTGACCCTAATGAGGATAAGCGATATAGAAAATGAATGAACAAAAGAATAAAGTGTATAAAATATGATGAATGGGATTGAATCAGAATTATTCTCCTGAGCCATGTCACCTCTTCTAAACCACCAGAATTTTCAGTAATGGAAAATTTAAAATGATTTTCCACCAGGACACCAAAATAAATTGCAGATACATTTTCAATGGGAACATTTTCACAGTAAATGTGGAGATTTTTTGAAAAGTCTAAATAGACAGCCACCGAGTCCTAGATAAGATGAAAATTGTGACATTAGATTGGTTTTAATTGGTTGAGAAATGGAGGAGCTGGCAAGCAAAAAAATAAGGCAGACTAAGAAAAGGAAGAAGACAAACAAATAGATGACAGCATCCACACAATTATGCCCCAGTGCCACACAGCCAGTGTAGGCGATGCCAACTGCCTCTGCCCCCTAGAAACAGAGCTTGACGTTCACCAACAAAAATAATTCTAATTTTGAGTCAACGGTGACACTGCAGAGCTGTGATTAGTCAACTTTTCTTTGTATGCTATTTGTGGCTCTTCCATCTCGTGGAAATGCCCAAAAACGTCCGTAACAAAAGAAACAATGGGGCATGTCGAGGTTCATTTGAGAATATGAGCACATATATATTGTAATATGTTTTATGTCACTTCATCACAATTGTTTACTACTGGGGGTGTCATGAAATCTTGCAAAAGAAAAAGGAGACAATATTTCTTGTTTAAGAGGAAAGCTGTCTCGTGAGAACAAGGCAGCCAGAACCCAATCAGACTGTGAGCTGTGGCATTGCTAAGTGAGGCAGTATCGGAACCAGACATTAAATGTTTTGCGCACACAACAAACCTTGCAATCAAAGCTGGCCGTCGGGTGCTTTTGTTTTTCTCTCATCGACACTTGGTCAAATTTTCTAATGACATGTCAGATCAAAACAGTATTGCAGCAAAAAAACTAAATAGGATACAATTTGGAAAACTCACTACTTCCTGCATCTGCACTGTAAGCATCATGTGAAGTCTAGTTTTGAGCTGTAGTTGTCAGCGGAAACGTAAAGCTACACAAACATAAAGCAAGTCTACTTCAAGCAATGTATTTTACATGTCTTTACATAACTACACATCAACATAAATTATAAGTCATAGCAGCTACAATTGTCATTATTTTAACTTTTAGCATTTTTAGTTTAGTTGATTCAATTAGTGGAAGACAGTTCAACAGTGAAAGGCATCATGTTTAGGTAACACATGGCAAGTATGAAAAATGTCAAAATGTGCCTGCATTGTTGTGTGACTCAGTTAAATAAAAAAGGCTGTTTATCCAGTTTTGTAAAATGTCACTGTAGTTTTCATAGAAGTTAAAACACCGTCTCGTAGCCTTTTGGTGGACAACTGCACGTCAAGCACTCGCCCCTAGCCGAAGAGCTACAATTGGGTCAAAACACCGTTAAAAGGGCCGTAGTAATGAATTTGCTCTTGCATAATTCAGCCTTCAGAGAGTAGCTGCTCTCACATAGTGGACAAATTAATCAATTATAGTTTTGTCATCCCAGAAAAGCAGACAACAGATACAATTAGTATTACAAGTAATTACACGCAAACATTTTAAATAATACGAGTTTGCTTATCGTTTGTTTATTGTATGGGTAACTTAATACTAAGATTAACCCACAGAAGTCAAAATAATTTCCAGTGGTGTACTCACTCTGTGATTTCTTCCGTCACCGTGTGTTCAACCTGGAGTCGGGAGTTGACTTCAATGAAGTAGTGTTTGCCGTGTTTGTCCACCAAGAACTCCACGGTCCCTGCGTTCTCATAACCCACCTGCGGCGAAAGAGAAATAAACTATTTTATTTCCACTCTTTCATGGCTTTTAAGGTCATCCATTCCGGTTTCCCTGCAGCCTTCCATCAGAGGCTTTGATTTACCCCCAAAGCCAATTAACGGTATATAATTATTCTTCTTTGATACAGTAAAGAGAGTGTGCATAACTACTTGAGTGAGCATTAACTACTTAAATCCCACTGACTGTAAGAGCATGAGCACATGGATCATTGCAGTTTGACAATTTAATCATCCCCACTCACTTCAACAACATTCTAAATATGATAAAAGGAAAAAAAACATGTATTTAATGGAGGACATCCATTTTTGTCTGCCAGGCAGATGTTACTCTCTTCTCAGAACCATTACTAAGTGCTTTTAATTAGTGCGGCAGTGAGGTTTGCAACGTGCTGCTGTCACACTGGTTAACACTTTTATCCTTTATCTGGCAGCCTTCTAACGAGGCACAATATGCGTTCTGCTCCACCCTCTTCAGGCTTTGCAGTCTTTGGTTTGAAATAAAAAAAACAAAGGCCACTACTGGTGGAAATAAATGTCAAAACAACATTTCGAGCAGAGACAACTGGAACTCATCTGGCAAAAAGAAAACTTGTGGCAAAAAGAACTTGTATTGTGTCATAAAAGCAATATATGCTAACATTTTTATTGATCACGTTGGTGAAATCTCTGCCTTAACCCAAACCGCTTTTAGATAAAAATGAAAATGAAACTATGTAAGTGAATAAAGTTAAATAATCAGATTACACAATATGGTTCACCTCTCCCGCGAGGTCTGCAACCGAACAAGACATAAATCCTCCTTGGTGTGAGGAATGGGCAAAAAACGGTGCATGCATTTTGACCAGGACCTGCCACGTTAATGATGATGGATGTAAACCTCAAGGCCTGGTCGCAGACGACAGTGAAACATTGTGCTGTGCAGCATTCACACACAAGGACAATCTCACCATATCTAAGCGACGTAGCAGCCAGTGCAACAGACTGAGAAGTCGCTGCTGTATAAGCGAGGACAGCTAACTCAATGGGATATATTAGTAGAAGGGGAGGTCAGCGGGGTTTTGCAAGTTTGCAAGCCGTAAACTCCATTGATAGGAGTGTGACGTGTCTTCACACAGCTGATCATGCCATGTGTGGCATGCAACCTTTTGAATACAAATGTTAAAATTAGATAATTACACTGAAGTGTCTTCACCTGTTTCACATACATTATTGACTTGGCAGACAAAATGCATCAGAATAATAAATAGTTTGCAGTACAGGACAGAATTGGGTGGAAATGTACAGCCATTGTCAAAAATATTGGAACCAGTGTGCTTCTAGATAGATAATGAATTCATCTCAGAGAAATCAAAGAAAAACTGTACACCCAGAAAGTGGTAGCAAATACAAATGTTTCAGTATTTACATGTTTTTTTTGTTTGCTTCCATTGGAAAAAAACAAAAAAAGCAAAGAAAAAAAGTCAAATTTTGATTATTCCACACAGACTTCAAAAAATGTGCTGGATAAATTTTTTGGCATCATCAATTTAATGATTGGTAACACACCCTTTAAAAAACAAGAATCGCTTCCCTTGACCATCAACATTTTTTTACATTTACATAATCTCTGCTGGAATGTTGACCCACATTTATTTGCCAACTGGTCCATCTCTCTCAGATTTAAAAGGGTGGCTCTTCCCAACTGCTGTTTTGAGATCGCTCAACAGGTATTCTATGCAATTCAGATCTGGACTCATTGCTGGCCACTTCAAAACGCTCCATCTTAAGACATTTCTCTGTACTTTGAAGTGTACTTTTTTCTGCTGTAAGACCCATGGCCTGTGACAGACACAGCTTTCTGACACTGCGCCTCGCTCCCCCAAATCCTTCGCTAGTCTTCAGGGACGTTGGCTATTTAGTGTCATGGGCTGCGAATATTCAAATTTTTGGAGATGGACTTGTAGCCTTGAGATTGTCCGTGCTTTTTCACAACTTTGGTTTTCAAATCCTCTGACAATTCTTTGCTCTTATTTCTTTTCTCCATACTCAGCGTAGTACACACAGACACAACACAAAAGCTGAGTCACCTTTCCCCATGTAAACTGGCTGCTAGTGTCATTTCTAAATTAGTTGGCAGTGGTGAGTTTAAGTCTAAATTAAAATAAAAGAGTGTGGCATGCTTGCAGTACAAGTATTTCTCATAGTCTTGATAAGGTACTAATAATTTTGTCTAGTTTATATTTATGTTGAATGATCAGATGAGTTTTTTCCTTGGCTTTTGTGTGTTCTGCCAATAAACATGTGAACGCTAAAGCATTTTCAATCTCTACAATTTTCCGAAAGAAGTGGTGCAATATTTGACAGAAGCACAGGGGTGCCAATGTTTTTGGCCATGACTGTAAATGCTCAAGTTAATTATTTAACTTATGAAATTATATAAACCAGTGGAAATGATAAGGGGGTTTCCCCCTAGGATTTTCTGAAGCTGCGGTGGTGGGCTGCATGGGAGGGCGGACAGCCGCTGCTCTGTCATGCCGCTGCCACGTCTGCAGTTTTTTATGACATTTAGTGACTTGTTATTTAATGGTTATCAACAACTAGCAGAACATAAACCATTGCAAAACGGTTTTACTTTGACTTAATGGCAAAGTAGCTGAGAGCAGCTAAAGTGAGAGTCTAAAATGTCAAGACTCATTTTGTTACCTGACCCATTTGGTAATAGTAATGGTTTAATTTTATTTTAAAATGTAAATGACATTGGAATAAATCACTTAATACTGTACAATCGACAGTTCCACATGTTCAAAAGGAGTAGGAAGAAGCAAAGCTTATTTAATCCTATCCCCGTAGGTTTTTCCCTATTACAATACACTTCCTGCAGTTAGTAAGTATAAATGCATAAGTAAGATAATGTGACAGTGTGTTGAATGGTAGTCAATGTCCTTATCATCGCAAATAACTTCTATTGCAGTTCTGATAAATGATAACTGTAATAATAATAGTGCTGAATGGTATATAAACAATTATAACAAAACATTGTTGTAGTACAGACAATGTTTTCACTAGGATAAAAAGTTCCTAGTACAAGTATAAGGTAATAGTAACAAACATAGCATTGACAGTCAACAGACAAAATATACTCTCCAAGGAATGAAGTAATATGTACACAATATTTCACGAGTGTTCTTCCTTGTATTTTGTAAACATCAGCTGTTTGCAATGTTTCTTGAAGTCACTCATTGTAGAGCATTGTTTTACTTCTTTACTTAATCCATTCCACAGTTTGATTACACATACCGAAGTACTAAAAGTTTTATGTGTTGTTCTTGCATATTTGTGTTTTAAGTTTAGTTTATTCCTAAGATCATATTTCACCTCTCTTGTTGGGAAATATTGTATTGTATTCTTTGCTAACTGGTTGTTGCGGTTTGAAGGTTTACCAGATGAGCAAATTTATATAATTGTAATTTTTTAAACTGTGGATTTGTATGTTCTCTATACAATAGTAGTTTAGTCCTATAGTATTGTGTGACAATACAAAAGTACATTTTGTACATTTTGACACAAAATTTTATTTGATGTCGGTTTTAGAGTAGTACAAATACATGTGAAATGAAAAGATTAGTTCAATGGAAGTCAGCTGGGATTGGCTCCAGCATACCCCTGCGACCTGAATGAAGATAAGCAAAATAACATAGAAAACAAAATAATTTAAATATTTCTTTGTAGAAATGTGTTACAATAGCACATGTGGATCCAAATTGCAGCACTTTAGAATCACTATTCATCAATAAATCTACTTTGTGACTGCCAACTATTGCTATTTATTTACTAAGCCCACTCATTATGCTCAGAGGTGAAGTAAATTTGGTGAACTACTCAAAATCAGTTGGTGAGGTAGTGCAAGCCTATCTTTACCTTTATCTTTATCCTGCCACCACAATCAGCGACAACAATAGAATACGACAGAATCAATGCTGTAATAGCAGTGAAGAGCAAACCGCTCAACCAGCATTAACACCATAGTTGATTTCATTATAAGAACCATACAGGAAGTGTAACATAGACATTTAAAGCACATGGAGAAGTATACAAAGCCACTCATGAAACATAAAATGCAGCTATTGCCATCTTGTGCAAGCTTTGTTTGACCCAAAGTTAATTAGAGACCCTGGTGGTTATTTGATTTTATAGGCGCAACTGGTGACTGTAAGAGCCTCTTGTGAGATAATTGGAGCAGTTATGGTAATCCTGCTAACCAACAAACACACAGCAATGAAACAATGTAGCAGTAACTAAACAATCAGTGGGGGGGATAAATGTATTATTTCAAAGTTCAAAAAGCCCTACTCCTCAACTTTGTCAACGGCCAGAGTATACTGTACATGTATGGACTGGCAGTAGATTACATAAAGTAATCACAGGCAAAGGAAGAACCAAGCACAAGCTTGGATCATGAAGGGACTTATCAGCCTCTCTCTGCAAGCACTTCAACCTTAAAAACCATTCACAACATTTGGAGAGGATGTCAAAAATTCAAATTCAAGGAGCACTGTGCACACTTTTTGATGAGCCCAAACACCACATCATAAATTTTGGTCTGGTGTAGTGGTGAAATGTTGAGTGGACTCATTTAATATCAAGAGGCAGAGAAGAAGTGGCAGAAAGACAAAGTGCACTTTTTTCCCTCCTCCGCTACCAAAAAATACAAATGTCAAGCAGTCTTCTTTAGCCAATGTGGGTGTGCAAACTGAAGAACTGTAATACTAGTTCAGAGGCTCCCAGGATAATATTTCTAGATTTAGTGCATTTTTAATTTGGAGCTGGCTAAATGCCATTTAGTGATGGCATTAATTAAGGAATGTTTTATGATATATATATATATATATATTTTTTTTAAAAAAAAAATAATAATATTTTAAAAAAAAAAAAAAAAAAACCAAAAAAGAAAAATAATAAAAAAACAAAAAGAAAAATAAAAAAAAAAAAGAAAAAAAAAAAAATAATAATAAAAAGTCTGGTTTCTAAAGAATTTTTAAGAGATTTTTTTAATTCGAAGAAAATCGTGATTCACTTTGATTTTCTATAGAATCGTGCAGCCATAGTGGTTGCCATTTTCTGCCGACACTGCAAACTGTCTCGTTTCCATCGAAAGCCTAAATCTTTGAGCGCAGCAGTATTAGCAGCGCCATCTCAACTTGCCGATGTAAGTGCGCAGGCTGGTGCCGGTGAGCGAGTACACTCTGCATCTTTGCAAGGACGCACAGGCCCGGAATCCTAAGAGTCAACGGGTGGCGCCAAGCATAACAATCCCTGCAGTCTTTGAACTCGAAGGACAGAGACAAGTACAAACCCACTCCCAGACCAGATTAGTAGTCTGGATGTGGACCAGCCCATTTGGGATTTCTTCATATAAGCCCTAAAAACTATGAATGAAACATTTGAAGACATAACATGCACGTGCCTCCACTTTACATTGCACAGCACAACAAATCAATTGCAAAGATCGATGTTAGGTGTCTTATTAATTGGCAACGTCAGGTCATGTTAGAATGTGTACTGTGTTCATGTGTTTTGCATGGTACTCAATTGACTGCAGGGGACCGTCACAACCTGTGGATTCCAATACTTGTCTCCATGGGTGTCTTTATTGATGACAAAATGGCTGATGTGTGCACTGCGATTGGCTGGCGACCAGTCCAGTGTATACCCCGCCGCACCCCAAAGTCAGTTAGGACAGGCTCTAACATACGCCTGCGACCCCAGTGAAGACATGCGGTGTAAAAAACGGAAGGTTGGGTGCATGGATAAGCATAGAAAGGATCCTTTGAACCACATGATTAAGGTCATTAAAAGTTGCAGAAAAATATTGTAGTACTGTTTAAGAATATGACATGGTGCATAGATAAATACATTCTTTCTTGATCAAGAAGGAAATTCAAATATCCAGTAGCATGTATTAGAACAATAAACATTTTAAAAATGTACAAAATTAGCAATATAAAAAAACACACATTAAAAGGGTCTTAAAGGTGCCAAACATTAAAAAAAACAAGAGTGTGTATGGATGCACATGTTGAGAGGTGCAACATGAAACAGTACGCCGCTAGATGGAATTGAAAGTCCCTCTAAGTTAAGTCCTAGTGTGGCTGTGACCGTGACATCCCTTGCCCTCCAAGTGATGTCCTGCAGAGCCGTATGGCCGTGAGGACAAAGGAACTTCAGTGCTGAACACACTCCTGCCTAATGAATGTGTTGTGCAGGGGATAAAGGAGGTTCTCTCGAGTTTTTCCAAAGTCTTTTTTTTCTGCGACAGTCCTCAGAGGGTCCAGCTTTGTGCCCACCACAGCGCCAGACCTCCTCACTGGTCTGGCCAGCTGAGCAAAGTCTTTCTTCTTAGTGCCGAACACACTTACGGCATAAACAAAAACACTGGCCACACCAGATTGGTAGAACATCTGCAGCAGTTGATTACAAATGTTGAAGGACCCCAGCCTCCGCAGGAAGTACAGATGGCTCTGTCATTTCTTGTAGATAGTGTCCAAGATGTCAAACCTGTCCAGCTTGCCATACAGCTGCAGTCCCAGGTATTTATAGGTCCTGACCACCTCCGAACCCTGTAGAATGTTAGATGCTGTTGGCATGTAGCATTCTCTTCCTCTACTCGCTACAGTCTCCCTCTAGCAAAGGGATCAGTAACTGGCAGACCACAACCCGAGGACGAGCCAGACGTTGTCCAATACAGGTCTGGAGCTATCGTCAATTACTTGAGTATTTTAACTTTTGACGGGGCATTTCTATTTTGACTGGGGCATCTTTTATTACACTTACACAACCCTGGTTGATGAGCTCAGCAAATCCACTGAGGATTTGCATGCGAGTTGAGGCAGCCCACATGATACTACTCAGCTAAGGAACTGTGTGCAGTGGCGCTAAACAACAGAGAGGAGAGGTGCAAAGCATGCAACACGTAAGAACATGTTAGACAAAGAGGGAAAGATAAAATGAGTGATAAAGATAAAGAGGAGCAAGAGAAGTTACGGGGAAAGACAGAGGATCACACATGGCATCCTAAGAACAGAAAAGTGCACAGTGCTTTCAACCAAGAAAGGACAGACTCATTGGAAATGTAAAACTATGTGGCCAAGCAAGTTTTAAACAAAACACACCAACTCAAGTCTGAACTCAAGTCACAAAAAATAAGCAATCAACAATCAATCCTAAACCTGGCGTGTCCACAGTACAAGCTGGGGGCCTTGTTTAGCTCTTTCTTCACACATGTTTTGTGTTTGGACATATGAGTTTTAGTTAGACCCCTACTGTAGCGTATCGGAGGCACACAGCACATAGCCCACCATCTCAGGCAGGAAAACATATTTGGGGAATCCAACTAATTTAGCAAACATACGGACGGTTCCTGCCTGCTGTGCAGCAGCTCTTCTTGCAGTCCATGATGGTCTTCATCCCCTTCAGGACCTCTTCATACTGTTTTGTTGTAGTTTCAGCTCCACCATTTTGCCATGGGACTACCTCGCTTCCTGCAGATGGACCTTGAGTTCTCTCTCTACCTGCTTCAGCTCCTCCCTGTCTATTTGAACACATTCTTTTTCTTGCCAAGGATATTCTGTATGCTGGTGATCCAGGAAAGCAGCATACAGTTTGTATAGGGAGAACAGTGTCCCTGCATATGTACAGATAGTTCATGATGCAGGTCTGCGACACCCTCGATGTCGTCACCATGTGGGCCGTGTAGTTCTCCCTTCTGTAGGCTCATTCCAGTCCCTCAGTAGTGGGTGGTTGTGGGTTGTTTCTGGATCTTTAGTGTGTATTGAGGTTGAAAAAAATTTAAAAATAACAAAAAAACACTTTCCTAGCCGGAGGAGGGGGTTGGTCAAGTATGTATCCTTCACAAATAGAGATCTGTTTGGCGAGGCAGTCTACAAAAGGGTAAATATCCTACATAATGTTGGTAATAGTACCACACAGCCTTTAACCTTTCTCCAGCTTTGATCCAAAAGATGTCTTAGCTCCTCAAGTACGAGTTGGACAAAGCCTGCTAACTCCTTATCACGCAGTTCTTTCTTGAAAAAACAAGAGTTTTACTGCTATCTCCCATCAGAGTTGTCCATTTCCATATTATAAACTATTATTACACACACTTTGTTTATAAAAATGTGCAGCCATGGCAACTATTATATATATATCTTCTTCTTTTCCTTTCGGCTTATCCCGTTAGGGGTCGCCACAGCGAATCAATTGCCTCCATCTAACTCCGTCTTCTGTATTTTCTTCTCTTGCGCCAACTACCTTCATGTCCTCTTTCACTACATCCATAAACCTCCTCTTTGGTCTTCCTCTAGGCCTCCTGCCTGGCAATTCAAAACTCAGCATCCTTCTACCAATATATTCACTATCTCTCCTCTGGACATGTCCGAACCATCTCAGTCTGGCCTCTCTGACTTTATCTCCAAAACCTCTAACATGTGCTGTCCCTCTGATGTGCTCATTCCTGATCCTGTCCATCCTGGTCACACCCAAAGAGAACCTCAGCATCTTCATCTCTGCTACCTCCAGCTCTGCCTCCTGTCTTTTCCTCAGCGGCACTGTCTCTAAACCAAACAACATCGCTGGTCTCACCACAGTTTTGTACACCTTTCCTTTCATTTTAGCTGAAACTCTTCTATCACACATCACACCCGACACTTTTCTCCACCCATTCCAGCCTGCCTGCACACGCTTTTTCACCTCTTTTCCACACTCTCCATTGCTCTGGACTGTTGACCCTAAGTACTTAAAATCCTCCACTTTCTTTATCTCTTCTCCCTGTAACCTCACTCTTCCACTTGGGTCCCTCTCATTTACACACATGTACTCCGTCTTGCTGCGGCTGACCTTCATTCCTCTCCTTTCCAGGGCAAACCTCCACCCCTCAAGCTTCTCCTCCACCTGTTCCCTGCTCTCACTACATATCACAATGTCATCTGCAAACATCATAGTCCATGGAGATTCCTGTCTAACCTCGTCCGTCAGCCTGTCCATCACCATAGCAAACAAGAAGGGGCTCAGAGCTGATCCCTGATGGAGT
Organism: Oostethus manadensis; assembly: GCA_024372805.1. Classification (NCBI taxonomy): domain Eukaryota; kingdom Metazoa; phylum Chordata; class Actinopteri; order Syngnathiformes; family Syngnathidae; genus Oostethus; species Oostethus manadensis. The sequence goes on from QODF01000240.1 coordinate 244,745, forward strand.
CCCACCTTCACTCGGAACTCCTCTGTCACACCTGCAGCACACCTCACTACTGTCTTACAGTCCTCGTACATGTCCTGCACCGCTCTAACATACTTCTCTGCCACTCCAGACTTCCTCATACAATACCACAGTTCCTCTCTGGGCACCCTGTCATAAGCCTTCTCCAGATCTACAAAAACACAATGCAGCTCCCTCTGACCTTCCCTGTACTTCTCAATCAACATCCTCAAAGCAAATACTGCATCTGTTGTACTCTTTTTTGGCATAAAACCGTACTGCTGCTCACAAATGCTCACGTTTGCCCTTAGTCTAGCTTCAACTACTCTTTCCCATAACTTCATTGTATGGCTCATCAGCTTTATTCCTCTGTAGTTGCCACAACTCTGCACATCTCCCTTGTTCTTAAAAATGGGCACCAGCACACTTCTCCTCCATTCCTCAGGCATCTTCTCATTATCTAAGATCTTGTTAAACAACCCGGTCAGGAACTCTATTGCCACCTCTCCTAGACACTTCCATACCTCCACAGGTATATCATCAGGACCGAGTGCCTTTCCATTCTTCATCCTCTTCAATGCCCTCCTCACTTCTTCCTTACTAATCTTTGCTACTTCCTGGTCCACAACAGTCACCTCTTCTACTCTTTGTTCTCTCTCATTTTCCTCATTCATCAACTCTTCAAAGTACTCTTTCCATCTTCCCATGACACTACTGGCACCTGTCAATACCCTTCCATCCCTATCCTTCATCACCCTAACCTGCTGCACGTCCTTCCCATCTCTGTCCCTCTGCCTTGCCAACCTGTATAGATCTTTCTCTCCCTCCTTGCTGTCCAACCTAGCATACAAGTCATCATAAGCCCCTTGTTTGGCCTTTGCCACCTTTACTTTCACCTTACGCTGCATCTCTCTGTACTCCTGTCTACTCTCTTCAGTCCTCTCAGTGTCCCACTTCTTCTTAGCTAACCTCTTACTCTGTATACACTCCTGCACCTCCTCATTCCACCACCAAGTCTCCTTATCTACTTTCCTTCCAGATGACACACCAAGTACTCTCCTACCTGTCTCCCTGATCACAGTAGCTGTAGTTGTCCAGTCATCTGGAAGGACTTCCTGGCCACCCATAGCCTTTTTCAACTCCTTCCTAAAAGTCACGCAACACTCCTCCTTTTTCAGCTTCCACCATTTTGTCCTCTGCTCTGCCTTTACCCTCTTCATCCTTCTCACCACTAGAGTCAACCTACACACCACCATCCTATGCTGTCTGGCTACACTCTCACCTACCACTGCTTTGCAGTCACTGACCTCCTTCAGGTTACACCTTCTACACAAGATGTAGTCTACCTGTGTGCTCCTACCTCCACTCTTGTAGGTCACCCTATGTTCCTGTCTCTTCTGGAAGAAAGTATTCACTACAGCCATTTCCATCCTTTTTGCAAAGTCGACCACCATCTGTCCTTCAGCGTTCCTCTCCTGGATACCAAACTTGCCCATCACCTCCTCATCATCTCTGTTTCCTGCACCAACATGCCCATTGAAGTCCGCACCAATGACAACTCTCTCACTTCTAGGGATGTTCTGCATCACTTCATCCAGGTCTGACCAGAATTTCTCTTTCTCCTCCATCTTACATCCTACCTGTGGAGCATACCCACTAACCACATTGAACATCACACCTTCGATTTCTAGCTTCAGGCTCATCACTCTATCTGACACTCTTTTTACCTCCAGGACGTTGCTAGCAAACTCCTCCTTCAAAATCGCCCCTACTCCATTTCTCTTCCTATCTATACCATGATAGAACAGCTTGAAACCTGCTCCTAAGCTTCTAGCCTTGCTACCGTTCCACCTGGTCTCCTGGACACACAATATGTCTACCTTCCTCCTCTGCATCATGTCAATTAATTCTCTACTTTTTCCTGTCATAGTTCCAACATTCAAAGTCCCAACTCTTAGTTCTAGACTCTTAGCATTCCTCTTCTCTCTCCTCCTACAAACACACCTTCCTCCTCTCCTTTTATTTACTTTTACCTTTTTATTTTACTATTATTTATATATATATATATATACACACACAATATTTTGTCATTTTGATTGGATTGACGTATTTTTTATTAGTAACATTGCTTTGAGTTTTCATACATTTTGCTTTTCGTCTGACCTTACCACTGTACACAGCGTACAGTACAAGATACTGTATGATGACAAAAAATGAAGTAGAAGGTACAGACAACATCACCACTACCAGCTAGCGGATGTTACCAACAGAACAGACTGAATAATGAAATGTCTGTCACAATTCAAAGTTAAGCTATGAAAAAACTATTTGTTCGACCCAGATAAGATTGGCATTTGTGCCTTTCACTCACCGCTGTCTGGTAGTAATGTAAAAACAGCTGTCTCAGTGAAGAGGCCGACAATTTGAAGTCATTAGGCATGGACCACTAATGAGAGTCTGACGGTATGATAACCTTGGGCAAAAATATCACGGTTTGACAGCTTCACTCTATTATAATTGCAGCTCTAAAATGTTTCCATCCATCTTCTACACCGCTTATCCTCATTAGGGTCGTGGGTACGCTGGAGCCTATCCCATCTGAGTTTGGGCAGGAGGCAGGGTACACCCTGGACTGGTCGACAGTCAATCGCAGGGCAGACAAACAAACATTCACACTCTAATTGACAATTTAGAGTCGCCAAGCAGGGATAAGCCAAAAGGAAAAGAAGAATTAAGCTAACATGCATGTTTTTGGAATGTGGGACGAAACCGGAGTACCCGGAGAAAACCCACGCATGCACAGGGAGAACATGCAAACTCCCCACAGAGATGCCCAACAGAGATTCAAAACCAGAACCTCCTGACTGTGAGGCCAACATGCTACCCACTCATCCACCTAAAATGTGTTATTTTGTGTTAAAATGTGTTATGTCTTTTTTGAGAAAAAAAAAAAAAGAAAAAAAAAAGTCAGGTCAAAATATTTTAAACTATTTAATGTAACATGAAAGTGGAACATATGTACTTAAAATAATTATTTTTATTAAATAAAATATTAAATTAATAAATACATTAAATTAAATTAATATTTTTATTTTTTATTTTAACAAATAAATAAGATGCAAATCTCAATGCAGTCTAGTGTGGCTAATCCTGCAACTAAGGTCACAACACACCAAATATTTTCTTAGTAAGAAAAAATTTACTTTCACGAACTGGACGTTCGAGTCCAGTTCTGACTGTGAGGAACAACACGGGAAGTGACAAAGTATTTTCATGTAGTGGCCGCACTAGACGTCCACTTTCTCTTTTACCGTAGAAACAGTATGACACTCAGTTTTAATGGTTTTGAAATGACCGGTAACAGACTCATGCCTAGTGGTTAACAAACACTTCCAATGTGCTTGCATGTATAGTAAGTACATCATGTGCGGCGTGGCTTGCAGTGTTGGAGCAGGACGTGGACGGAATATAAAGTTTGAGGGTTAGCACGCCCATTAAGTATGTAACCAAGGTAGACAGCACCTTTAAGCACGTCAGTATCAGCTCCGGTGTCAAAGCAGTTAGGGCAGCCTTGTACCATCTTATGAATCACCTTTATTGTTTGGGTTTTTAGCTAGTATGAGATGATTATTTATAGCTACAAATTGTTGTTACATATGTTCTTAAGTGTTATATCATACACATTTTAGTTATTTTTAGGTATGTTCCATCTATAATCTTTTTATTTCTGTAAGGTACTTTGGTCACTGGCGGTTGTTTTCAATAAGGGTGCTGTTGTATACAAATAAAGTTGGCTTGGCGTGTGTGGCTCGTGGGCCATTTTAAGCCTTCAGCTTGTTTATTTTCATTGGCAATTGACATATTCTAAAAAAATATTCGATTAATAAAATAGATTATTAGATATTACGTCAACTATTTTCTTTACCACCTGTAAGCTGTCAGTGTGGTAAGTAGCTAAGCATATCGACCTACACTAGATTGCATTTAGAGTAGTGAAAAATATCAAAGCGTCTCTTTATGCTGCCCTTGGTTATAGTTTAGTTAATTACCATGCATCATTCACTAGCCTTAACCTTTTATGTGAACCTAAAGTAGTAAAGTAAAATTTTGCATTGGTTTTTTTTAGCAATTTGCAACTAAATTCACCTGAGAACAGCCCACTTTCCCAAAAGGAGACGTCCTCCCTCTGAATTTGCGAAGTTGCAAGGTTACAATGAATATTTCAAATCTGTTAGAAAAGGCTATGCATCATGTCGCTAAGAGGAGTCTGCTACTGATGGCTTGTTGCTTTCCATCGTACCGAATCCTCATGAGGACAGGTTTGTATAGGGGAACTGTTGCACTCTTTTTTTCTCCTCCTAAAAACACACATTTCCAAATAACCCAGGGAGAAAACAGCACATTGCAACAAAGCGTGCATCCTATCCCAGACATCATCAAACAAGCACGAGTGGCGATGCATTGTGAAGCCTGAGAGCTTGTTCCTTGTTGCTCGTGCCTTTCATTTGCTTCCACAGAACAGGAAATGGTGTGAACCGGTAAATTGCCACTTAAGACTATGTTGTTCCATTTTCATTTCACATTTTGGTGCGTGACTTAAAAAGTCACAGTTTGCTGCAACCTCCATGGTTACCCCTCACTTTTTGTTTCACTCTAGACTTTGCTTTCGCTCACTCTTGGAAGGACCGCTGTCAAAATGGAGCCAGGATTGCGCTAATCTGATCCAATTCCACACACACAATTCTCATCTGATTCCTCACAGATATAAACAGACACACACACACGCGCGCACGCACAGTGCACTAACAAATAGATCAGCTCCATTTCAGTGGTGAAACCACTCTAATCCCCTTTGCTGCAGGGAGTTGCCACACACACACAAACACACGCACACACACACAAACACAAGTACTGTAAAGCCTCCCATCTATTTATCAATTCAAATGCACATCACCTCCTTCTTAGCAGCATCAACTCGCATGTTTGCAGGTTTAATAGCATTATTAATCATCAAATGATTATAGGTGTTGGTGTTCTTTTGCCCAACATCAATTTAGGGAGGGTCGGATTGTAGCAAAGTCCATCCTCTCCACATATTACCCACCACACTGCGTCTATTTGAGGACAAAGGCAAGATATACAGTACACACATACACTCTCTGGTCTTTTTCAATCTTCTTTTGACAGGTCGTCTACCATAACGGCAATATTCTCTCCACTGCTAACTCTCCATGAAATCTAATTAAAAGAAAGAGTGCAAGAATGGCTCGGAGATGAAAGGTCACACATGGACAGATGGCAAGGGAGTAATGCATTAACACAACCAGCAATGTTTAAAGGGAACTTGAACGAAGGCACTACAAAGCCAAACTAACAAACGAGATTTTTTATAAATATTAGAGGTTGCTCGTGGTTAAAAATGTTTTCAAATACTTCTTAGTCCAATTTATTATGCATTTTATTAACTTCAAAACATTTTGGTCTTACCTTTTCTTTATTAGTGAATATTATATTGTATTATATTATATACCAATACTATACTAATTAATATAACAACATTATTAGTAATATAAAAAAAAATAACATGAATATAATAAATGCATCATAATAATCATATCAATTATATAATATTATAATCTTACAGTATATAACCCTCCGTCTTGGCAGTCAAATTCAGTCATTCAACAGGCCTGCCAATGTGAAAATAAACGCACGCCTTCGCCCCATCACGATGAGAGTACCGCAGCGCTCCCGCATATTACATTCCTCTTTATTATGTTGTCTGATTAGTAAGAATAGTGCACTAAGCCAAGAAAAGACGCTTGAAGCAACCTCATCTTAGGCTTTTGCCCTGTATTTGATCGGAAGAGGTCCAAATTCAGTAGTTTTCACTTACAAAAATGTTAAAAACGATTGAAATCGTACAGAAAATACAGGGAATAGGAGCAAAAATCAAGTAATTGGGTAATGAATATGCCCAGTTGTGTCATAAAGAGAGAAAGTAAGAACAATTCCAACAGAAAAATAGATACACATTAAAATATGATCTGGATTGAGATTATTTATTTAATTAATTTATTTATATATATTATATATATAGTGTATATAGTATATATATACACATATATATACACACATATATACGTGCATATATACACATATACACGCGCACACACATACATATATATACATATACATATATATATAGTACTACTATACTAGTATAGTATATAGTATATACAGTAGTATATGGTAGTATGTATATAGTACTACTATGGCTGTGTCGAAAAACTGAATCGTCCAGTATTTAGAAACAGAAGTACATGTCTTTGTTTTGAGTTCACAGTGGAAGCAATTGTTGCCTTGAAAATGAAAATAGTCTGTAAAATGTCAGTGCCAATAAACAAAAGTTAATGGCAAACTTTCTTTCCCACGCTGTCATCAATATAATGAATGATACCATTTCTTGCTGCAAAATCACAGTGGCATAATACAGTAGTATCAACCTATCATGGCAACGAGGCCGCGATGGATCGTAGTTCGAAACAAGACGATATTTTGTTACCTGTTAATATGCTTCAAATATAAAATTACCTCAATTCAGGTTCTAGTCAAGAAGCATAAAAATAGCTTTTAAGAGTTAGTTAAGTCCTGGGTTT
>QODF01000240.1:256400-272386 GCA_024372805.1 Oostethus manadensis
TTTATTTAAGTTGTTTTAATTCAATTTAAATTATGTATTATTTTGATAACTATTATTATAATAATACATATTTTTTTATTATCATTGCAGGCCAATTCCCACAAGACATTTTTTCTGTGCAAGAAATATTGTTACATTATGTATAATCTTGCGAGACTATGTGACACACTTAATACAAAGCCAGTACTAAGCGTCTTTATACTTATGACTTACTTTGGCCAGCGTATAAGCCATAGTACTGTATAGCACGAAATGCGAGCAAGAATTCATCATCCACTTGTATATGTGTTGTTGTGTGTATGCTCTTGGCTCTCGCTGTCACCATGGTGATTGACAGCAGGGCTAATTCCATGTCTAGCGCGCTGGTGAACTGACGGTGGTGCGTGCAAACACAAAGTGAGCTCAGAGGGTGACACACAAGCATGGGTTGTGTACTGTACTGTTTGGGCCTTATTCACAAAATTACTGTGGATTAACTACAAAATAACAACAATCACCAGTTGACCAACAATTTTGGTCCAACAATCGACCAGTTGGGAATGCAGAGTTCAATGTCCTTTTTGTGAGGTTAAGCAGCAAATGATAATTGTCTTGTTATTTGCAACAAGGTTCCTTCTCTTTATCTCAAGGTTAAATGCAGTCAAGCAAAGATGTAGTAGTGTGAGCCCTCAAAATTAGAGTCACCTACACGAACAAACACGCACCCACGCACTGAGCTAATTAGACAGACAGTTTTGTTGCCTGCAGATATGTCAGATGAGCTTCTTTGCATATTAAAACATTTCTAGTCAATGAAGTGAAGCTATTTTGCCGAGAGCCAATGCAAGTATTCTCCTCTCCTGTTGAGCCCAAGTGGCGTTCAGGCTCCTGTTAAAGGACAGTTCAAACTCCTTTGTATTTTTTTCCCCTAAGAAAGTTGATCTTGTTGGGGGACAGACATTCTCCCACCCCTGGCAGGCATCCTAACAACGCCAAATCTCAATCATTACTGACACCTGCTGCTAAAGTCGTTTCCAACACACGCTGGAAAAGATCCCGAAAAATGGGAAAGGCTGCATCATTGCTCTGAAAATAGAAGCAAACCACCAGGCTAGAGAACGGCATATTCCTCCACTGAGTGAGGACAACGCCGTCATCCGCAAATGAGGAGAGTTTGAGTATGTACAGACTACCGAGTATAACCTGCTGCTAAATACATACATACATAGCTGATGAGGGCGCACATTTCCAACCTGCCTTCATTCTTATAGAGATCAATTTACAAAGTGACTTGTGATTAACTTCCAACTAGAAGTGAATACACCCAACCATTGGCATTCCACAGAAGAAACCAAAAAGAGACTAATGAGTTGTCAGAAGTCTATCAACACAAAATGTATTTCTATCTACCCCCCGACTCACATCATCTTGAGACACTCAGTGTAAATGTTTTTGTGCAATAATGTTTTTTGTCAGCTCTGATCTCTGCTGTCTGGAGCTGCAAAGGCATGAAATGACTTCACAATGCTCTTCCTTTGAGACAATACTGCTGCATTTGAATGCAAAAAGATGCTCGGTTTTGTTTACTGGCAACAGAATGTGGAAGGTGCAAAAAGTAGGGATGCTCGCATTGCTTCATTTAGATGAACAAGCGATTTGCAATTAAAATTGATGCTGGTAAATTTGTGCAAGGACTTAAGAGTACTGTAAACATCCCCACAAGCAATATACGATGCAGATACTGTGATGACAATGCTACTACTATTGTGGTTAACAAAAGCAGTCAGGGAACGTTAGCACAACCTTTTGAGACTGCAGTTCCAGACTTTGAAACTTTATGGAGCACCTTGCCCAAAACAATGACATCTGCATTTGTGCACCCAGTTTTGTTGAACAAATAAAAACACTGGGTGACTCCTGTTCTGTGCAAAGTTTTCTATAAGGTCTGTCTAAAGCGGCTCGGGGTGTCCATTTGCATTTTTTAATTGGCCTGCAACATACTATACAAACAGATTTAAACACTGCCTGCATTACAAACAACATGCTGAAAACAAACAAAATGGCCCAACGATGCTTAGAATGCAGATTCAGAAAGTAGTGCTTAAAAAGTGAAACTGGAAACACCAAGTGAAGGTAGGATTGCAATATTTATAGTGTGTCCTTTAGGTCCCTATGATTTCCGCATTAACGGAATCGCAAAATTGGCCAATAAAAACTGAATTTAGTGTTAAATGCCGAATCTCGCGGAATGTGAACGAAATGCCATTATCGAGAGGAGAAGGAACGTTCGTGTGTGGAATAATGTCCCCGGCGGACGGCTAAATCGTGACGGAATCTCATTACAAACAATAAACCGCCCGCTCCAATATTGAAATGATGATAAACACCGGCAAAGGTTGGCGGCATTATGTAAAAAACTATAATAAAATAAAACGGATTTCATGGTCAAAATGTCACGCTCCTGTACTTATGTATTAACACATAAGTCAAGTGCAGTTTACATCAAATGCGCGACATAATATGCACAATGCGAATCGCTTCCGCAAGGGTATGCACTGTTACTGTCAATTCCCTCAGCCGTGAAGTAGTCATGGCATAAATTCGTCCCACTTTGTCTTGCGTGACGCCACAATATAGCACCCATCAGCCCAACTTCAGACGAGAATGCTATGAAGAAGCCACACAAAGTTGTTGGATCGTTTTGTTGTAATACAAAGTGAAATGCACGTCAGACATTTTTTGGCCGCAGTTTACACATACTTTACACCATTTACAATAAATGTACTCAAGGGCATGCAAAATTATCACTCTACGGACAAAGTTAGTGCAAAAGTCAAGGTGGCTTAATTATTTCAAGAGGGTGCCATAATAGCTTAGCATATCGTCACATAAAATACAACAGAGTGATTTTACTGTGTTTGATTAATTAAAATGTGAAGAATATGGTGCAATATAGTGGCCCCCGCATTGTTCCAATTTTTTATGCGGCCTACAATGGGCAAACTTTGTGAACCCCGATGCTACATAATGAGATTTTTACTGAGAGCATCACTCACCCAACTCAAGATGAGATGAAGCATGAGGCAGGGTCCACGAGAACAACACAAGAATAAATTTTAACCTTAATTTTTCAGAAACTACAATAGAAAAATATGACTGGAAAAACTAACTTTTCCGTAGTATGTTGAAATGGTTATGTTCCACAAACTGACGCTAAACTATATATTGGCAACATTATTGGGACCAAATAAACCACTGCTATGCTATACTATGCTACACACACACACATTTACACACATGTATACGTATACACATGTATATATACACATATACACACACACACACACACACACACACACACACACACACACATAAACAAATATATCACAAAAATGCAGTATTTATTTTAATAATATTGTCAATGCTAATTCACTTTGTAAAGTTGAGGAATTGGCATTTGTATTTTCCTCGCAGTCAATGTGTACTCTTTCTCGCAAATGCTGGCTTTTGATTTGGAGTGTCATCTTTAATAGTTCCAGCTTGTAGTTCAACAATGTCAGCCACTTGTCTTGGTCGATTCACGTCAGGCTGTCCAGATGCCCTTTAATATTTATCATTTTAAAAGAAATTTCATACCTTTTTTTTTGGTACACATTTTTGTTGTCACATTGTGTTTTGTCACGTTCCACAGATGGCACCTGCACCACATTTTGGACACTGATGCGTGTTTGACCCGGAAGGTGAGGTTCTTCCAGGCGACGGCGGATTATGTCCAAGCTCTGCCTTATTCATTCAGTCACTGCTCAAGGGGTTGGTTTGCACAACTTTCAGACCCGCATTACATTGCACGGCAATGCCAAAGCATTCACTTTTAATGCACATGGCTACGCGCTATATATAGTGACCACGGCGCTCTGTTGTCAACATTGCTACAGGGCAAACAAGTTACCAGTAGGTGCAGTAGATTCTCAGCCTTAACAGCGTGCATACCACGAATGCTGGGTCTTGTTTGTTTTCTGAGAATTTACTGCACCTATTGGTAAAGTTTTTGTCATGTAGCAATACAAATATACTAATAACCGTGATTCATCTGCTTAGTCACGTTGGCTGCTGTTATTTTGAGTTGTGTCATGAAGCAAGGTAAAGGTCGCTACAGTAGCATTATTAATGTTGATGGAGAATAATGGTAACGACAATTATGGTTGCAGACACGTCTGAACATCTAGGTGTATTGATCTGACAAATCTTCAGTAACTTATATCAAATTTAGAATGTATTCCAAGCTTCTGCTTGGACATGCGCCGCATCTGTTCAACTCTGACAAAATAAAAAACGCCACATGTCACTCGTTGATGCTGACAACACTAGGTAGGTTGGATTGCAAGGTTTAGAGTGTGTGTAAAGTACTTAAGGTGCACTCCTGCCTCGCATAGTGCCACTTGCATTTTACTTTCATATACTGTATTATCATTCATGGTAGTGATGCAGTAGTTGACAGTGTGATTGGCTTATGGCTGCCCGGTACTCGCAAGACAGCTTTTCAGAGAGAAATCTCATCACTCTTAATCTGGCAACACCCCTATTATTTATTTACAATTAACTTTTATAACAGTTGTTAAAAAAAAGACCCCTCAAAATGTCATTTTCCACTCCGCTATTGATTCAAAAAGGCCCTAAGAACACGTACTTATAAAAGAGTGGCAAAAATGCTACTTGCCATAAAAACAAAAAGACAAAATGACAAAAAAAACCCTCATCGTCTACAACATCTTTGATTTCCTCCTCAGCTTTGTCTTCATATCTCTCAGCTGAAACTCCTTTTCATCTATTTTACCAAGAGCTGAAGTCCTGCCGCTGTAAGAGACAGGCAACTTTTCTGGAACTGCAAAAGACAGAGAAAAGCCCTAGAGTCTGCAGTGAGTTCAAAAGACTGTTTCCCTCCGAGGCTGCTGATAAAGGAAGATGGTCGCCACCCAGAGATGAAGGGCAACAGAATGCCTGTCGCCATCATCAAGCTCTCCATGTGAGACCTTTTGAGTGTAAAAACAGGAGAGGGAATATGTGCAACACAATAGCAGGATGACGTCCGTAACACTGCGCCATTATGATGCTGATTAAGATGAAAAGGCTCTAATTGCATTGCAAATTCACACACCTCTCACTCAGAGACCAAGCTTAAAAACTATTTGCTGCTTAGGGGCACCTCATTGTTTTGTGTTGTGCACAAAACATTCAAAATGTCACTTTGTAATACACACATACACACACAAATGCTGTAGAAAAGTTGAGCGTTGCTAGGGAGCCGCTTTCCGTAGAGATTTGGTCTCTGCGCTGAAGTGGAAGTCCTCCCTGTGGATGCACAAAGTAGGGCTCCACTATCCAAGCCTTTCACCCTCATTTGCAAGTGAAAACACACCTGCATTAACTGGGACATGGATTTGGGTGTCTATTACGTATCAGTATATATGCACTTGGATATAACAAATTCTACAATAAGCACCTCTATTCAATTAACCACCAAATCACGTAGTCGCTGGTTTTGTGGTCTACAAAACAAATAGCTGCCGGAGGCTCTAATTAGTTCCGGGTCCTAATACATTTGTGATAACAGATGTGGTTTTGAGCAACCTCCAGAAGGCGGCAGTAGCTGCATTTGAAGTGAGTGGTCAGCATCAGTCTCTGCATTCATTAGTCATATATTTATATTATCAGCACGGCACGGCAACACTATCAATGTGACCCTAATAGTTGTTGCAGTACAACCTTACGGTAGTTTACAAGAAAATGAAGCATCTGTTTTAATGCTGGCTGAGCAGTTCCTGCTCCTGACTTCAACATTGGTTCTGCAACTGCTATGTTGTGCGAAACACACTTTAATAAATCACCATGCGGTCAAAGAGAGCAACGTTTCCATTTATACTTTCTCACGCACAAGAAAGCATTAATAAAGTATAACATAAATGAGGATAAGTGGCATAGAAAATGGATGGATGATGGATAGAATATAAATTACTGTATATGCTATGCACTAAAAAATATGGTGACATACATTCATGTAAGTGTCTGTGTGTGTGGGAGTGTGTGTGCAAGTGTGTGGGTGGGTGGGGGTGCTCGCGTGTGTCACTACACAAGCATCCTAAACAATAACAATTTTCAGCCCTCGAACAACTAAGTGCTCTCACAGCAAAAGCAGAGCCACGCCACGACCTTCTAAGTCAGTCTGCGTCCTTTCGAGAGCACTTAATGGTATAGGATCCGCGCGGGGGGTTGCATCCAGCTCTTTTGTGTAGCAGACCTCCAATCGCGAATGAAACGTGACGAGCTTCAGAAGAAAGGTCACATGAGCGGTCGTGCCAAGAGTTCTCTTACGTAAGCTTTTCTCTGTGTTACTTGGTGAGCAAATCCTCTTTAAGTGATGCTGTCACAGCTACTTTTAGCCAGTGTCAGGGAGCCGTGATGTCATTTAGCACTCGTTCCAAAATCCACTCGCCAATATATTCATTCAGCTTTGAACATATTTGAAGTCTGCCCACATTATCAAAGATAGGGGGATGCATTAAAATTCTTAAGCAGCGCACACACACACACACACACGCAGGCCCTTGTTTTGAAAAGAAAGTAATAGCAGTGGGACTAAACATAAACGACAAAATGCCCTTGTCAAAAAAGCTTCCAGTTGTCAAGGAGACAGCCACTTCTCAAGGTAAAAAAAAAAAGGGACCAAAAAAAGTCGGTGTCCTCTCCAGAAATGTGGCTCACACCCAAATTAAGAGAAAAAGAAAGCAATGCCTTTCAGTTGCAGGGTCAATATTTAGGTCGTCCGGCTAACTAGAGCTGTCAAATGATTAATAACATTAATAAACAGTTTTCATTATTATTCACCACTAAGTGTGAAATATGCCTGTTTTTGTGGTATTTTATGAACAGAAAGATAAATGACAGTGTGTATATAGATATCTATCTATAGATATCTATATATACATATACATATATATATACACATATATATATAGTTGTATATCTATAGACATAAATATATATATCTATATAGATATATCTATATATATGTGTGTGTGTGTGGCTGCGCGCGTGTTTGTGTGTGCATGCGTGCGTCAGGAAACAAAGATGATTAACAAATGAACAGAAAGTGTAAATAAAGCTAAAAAGATACCATGTCTGAAAATCTATTTGCCTCACGCTAGTCTCCTTAATAGTAAAAGAACATTTGAATCACACCTTAACAACACCGCTGTTGTGATTGTCGGAGTGTCAGTGAACGCACCTCATTTTCATCTTGTGAAAATGTTGAATTGTGGTTACCAGGATGAGCTGCCTTGAGACATGTTTTGGAGTTGGAGATACATATATGGCGTTGGGATTGCACTGCTGTTGATGTGTTGAGGCCAGAATAAAGGTAAAGAGCGGCAGACTTGGTATGACTCTGTGCGGATGCTACTCTGGCTCTGTCTGGAGTCATAACACATAAGTCTGGCTTGACATGATGCACATGCTAAAAATATTAATGTAATTATTAGGGCTGTCAAAAACAGCACATCAACAGTGGTAACTAATTTATGTCGTTAAATGAGGTACTTTTTAGCGTAATTAACGCATACGTATAATAGCAAGCCATGATGCCATGAAGCCATGCCGACTGACTGCCGCTTACTAAAAACTTTATTCTGACCTGAACACATCAACAGCAGTGCCATTCCAACACCGTACTGTATCTGAGTCTCCAACTCAAACACGTCCCGTTCAGCCTCTGATTGGCAAGGCAAGGCAAGTTTCTTTAAAAAGCACAGAGAGAATGGGACCTCCTCATTGTCTCTAACATAAGATGCATTCAGGGACACTCCAAAAATCAACTTCTTTATTACGTGGGTATGTGTGGTCTAAATAAACAGAAAGTCAAACAAAAACATGTGTATATTCTTGTATCGCGCACTTTGTAACTTAACTCAGAGGTAGAATTTGCTGCCTTAATTTAAATTAATGAAAACGTTAGCCGAAGGGAAAAGAAGAAGATGTGAATTCAACTTAAGTTACGTGGCATCTTTGAACGCAATCCCTCATTGCTCATAATAACGTGGTTAAAGTGTATTTAAAATGTTCTGCTTCTCTTGAACTAGTGATCCTAGTGTAAACAGATTTTCAGTCATGTCTGCTATCGTTTAGCTTGATTTAGTTTTCAGTTCAATCGCAGCTGTTAATACAAACATATATATATACACAATTCTGTCCTGTCGTTTAGATTTCTTTCAATAAAATACAGTCAAAATTGGCATATTTCAGGCATAGTTGCAAATGGTGAGTAATCATGATTGATTCATTTAAAAACTGTGATTAATCTCATTAAAAACGAGTAATCATTTTTGACAGCCCTAGTAATTAAGGAAATCGATTAGTTCTCGCCGTTGACATGCTATTTTTGACAGCCCTACTTTTAACTTAACGTTTCCAACACATGTTGGTGAAACTTTGTGCATATAGGAGAAAAAAACAGCAGAAACAGTTAGGGGTTACAGCCCACCCTCTTGCTGTGGCATGCTCTTGACAACCTGTCAATGCATTTTTTATGTAGTGAGAGATTCTGTTTAACCCGGAGTTGGGGGTGGTGTTTGAACACGTACCAGTGTGGCGAGGTTGACAGCGTCAGAGTGAAGTCGGTCTCTCAGGTGAGGGTCTAGTTGAAAAGCTGGCGCGATCTCTACCACCTGTAACACAAGCAGTGACACAGTTAGCACCAAGTTACCTTCTCATAGCACAGCACCAAAAAAAGAATATGTATTTATTATTAACCGGCGACCAGTCAATAGTCTATTTCCCTCACCCGAAGTCAGCTGGGATAGGTTCCAGCATAACCCTGCAACCCTGATAAGGATAAGCGGCGTAGAAAATGGATGGATGGAAATTGACCATTGCCTGTTTTAGTCATTAATTCTAACCATCCTGCAAATAAAATAATATTGCCCTTGTGCCCCATTAAAATATGGGGCAAATGTCACAATCGGATAAAGATGTCAAAAACATCTAACAAAAAATAAAGAAAAAGACATAGTAGGAAGTCAATTAGTCTTCTTATCTCACGGTGCCTCCTCCTCCCCACTGAAAAAAGGACTTTTAAAGTATGAATTTCATTTCTGAAACAGAAAAACTAAAAATATCACATCATCACTACACCATTCCAAATCTCTTCCAACAGGCAACTCTTGATGTGAGAGAGAGAGAGAGAGAGAGAGAGATTGGATTTAGGGCAAAAGGCAGATCAAGTCACGCAGAAGCAGAGAGCAGCAGCTCTTACACAAGTAAAGCTGGCCCTCAATGACATTATTATCTACAAGTTGATTAAAATGCAAAAGTGTAAAAAGTACAGCTGACAAATGCTAATTGGTTTAGGCGGATGAAAGCATTGTCACAGGATGAGCTGACACTTTGCAAGTTTGCTGCCACATGACTGAGTCAGATGTTTGGTAATTACGTTCGTCAAGGCATGCTGTGGTGCCAAATTCATTGGACTACAACTAGAGAATCTAAAATCTCCGCGCTGCCTAATGGATAAGAATTAATTCCAAGATAATTCCAAGAACCAAGTTGAGTTGCTAAGTGCTGCTGATGCTGATAACGACATTAGGCCCTTTGTTATTGCAGGGTAATCCTCTTAGCACTGCGACTCATGGCAACTACGACATATAGACCTGTAATCAACTCAAAAATGAATATGTTGCATAATTGGATGCTCGTTAGAAGGCAAAAGCTTTTTACGATGTTTTCCATTAACACAAACAACTTGGTGCTAATGTGTGTTGTTCAGAACAAACAAAATGTCTTCTCACCTTTTGGTGCCGCCGCTGAATGGAGCAGTCTCTCTCGTAGAGGTGGATGACATTACCGTATTTATCCCCTGCAGAGACACACAATTCAGAGCATGAGGAGAGTGCTGAATAGTAGATTTAAATACAAATAACATTTTTTCCCTCCAAGGTACTTCAAGGTAACAAATAAAAAAAAATAAAGCAATGTTGCATTAGCAGGATGGCCCTACAATCCCTAACTGTCAACACTACTTAGCCAATTAGAAGATTGGAGAAATAGCTAATACAAGTTTTTAAAGTGTGCTATATAAATCTACATAGTCAAAGACAAACATAATGCTATTGCCCACTTTGCATTAAAAAAAAAACAAGTTGCCCTCATTAAATGTGAATTTCTATCTGCATTTTTGATAATGAATCCAATGAATTTCATTCATGTACTCTATAGCACTGCAGTACAGCTGAAGGACATCCATGAGTCTTGTCCACGTAATGAACAGCAGTCTATTTGCACGATGCACGACGGATGAACAATGAATGCACTTACCAAGGATCTGCACTTCAATGTGTCTTGGTTTTTCAATGAACTTCTCAACAAACAGAGCGCCATTACCGAAAGCCGTCAGGGCCTCGGAGTAGGCCCTCTGGTAATTCTCCTCAAGCTCCTGACAAAGACAGCAAGAAAAATCCCTGAGTGTCATTAAAGAGGCAAAAAGTCAGCAACATCATTTTATAACTGCACAATACACATAAAAAGTGTGTCTTCTAACATTGTTTTGTTCAAAACCTCAGTGATATCTGCCTCTATTTGTCATCCACCTTGTCACTTCCCCTTTTCTTCCTTGAGCAAACAATTTGTTGCAAACAACCTATGGGAAGATGGTGCATAGAACCACAAGGGCAACTCAAGGTCATGACACAATCTGTATTTGTCAGTCTGCTGGGCCATCGCGTTGGAGGAGTGTGCGGGTTAGGAGAGCTGACTCACCGTGGTAGTGCCTCAGGAGAGGATACTTGAGCCAAACCTTGCTGTCATCTCAAAGGGAGGCAAAATGACCCTGTGCTTGAGGCGGCGCCGTGTGTCATCAGCGCCATGAGGTGGTTTTGTCAAATAAATGTGAGGTGAGCGCTTCTTAATTTGACTTGAAAAAGGTAGTTAGAATTCTAATACAGCTTATGTGTGAAGCGGTCACATAGAAGACCATGCAGGAAGACGCTGCAGCGAAGTCAAAAAACACTGAGTGCTATATTTTCCCTTAGGGCACTTTTATAGCAGCAATCATTCTGGGAGATGCGCTTACCTGTCACACACTTAAGATCAACACTGTTTTTTTTTTACCTCTATATAGGGAACAGATCCAGTTAAGACTATCATTTTTCATAGTCTGGCCAATTGTTGGGTGTAACTCATTTTTTATTTGTAACTTTTAGCTGGAAAAAAAGTCAAAGGTTTATTTTTTTACTAAAATTTATTTTAGCTTTATCGTAAATATGAATATACGATATAAATGTGAGTGTGAATGGTTGTTTGTCTGCCCTGCGATTGGCTGGTGACCAGTCCAGGACGTACCCCACCTCTCGCCCAAAGCCAGCTGGGATAGGCTCCAGCATACCCGCGACCCTAATGAGGATAAGCGGCATAGAAAATAAATGGGTGGAGTCTCTACTTTTTTCACGATAAAACAATTTGTTTTATGCAATGATCGTGTATTTAATTGAACAAATCTTGTATGTTTGATCAAGTGTAGAATTACTACCGTTTCTGCCTGGACTGCTTGGAAGCTGTTGAAGTGCAATGAAAAAAATGTCTCATGGCTAGCTCGTCGGTGCTAATGAGTGACGCTGGGAACACAGAGTGTAGGTACGATTGCAAGGTTTATAGTGTATCTTTCTGTGCGAATGTTGCAACATAGACACTTGCAGCTTACAGACAAGTGTACAACAATTTTTTCTCTTTAAATTTGGTGGGTGTGACTACTTAGGTGTGCTCAATAGTCGGAAATTTACAGCAGTCATACTTTAGTAGGGATGTCCAATAAATTGGCATATAAATGAAATCAGTTCATATCGATATTGATGTTTTTTCTACCAATCATGACATAAGAGCACAAATGATTATGTGCGCCGCGCAGCAGCAAGCTTGGTTGCATAAAAAAGAAAGGCAATATCAAGCATCTCTACACTTCACAATATTTTAGTAAAGTAAAATTACAGAATTTAGTCAACAACAGATAAAGGAGGACAAGGTATCTTTAAAATTTCCTACAATGGCGGTGCAGATGGCAGCCTTGGTCACTCACCCTCTAGTTGTGTGCGGTTATTGTTTTGTTTTTTTTACACATTAAGTTCCTGTGCCTCTCTGCCGTTCACATGCAGCAGAGAGCAACTTCTCCAGTCTTCACCAAACCAAAAATGCTTACAAAGACTTTAGTGGGTACAACAGCACCAGCTCTCCATAGAGTTTGGGGAAGTCTTAGGGAGGTGGTGGTTGCTTTTTTTATTAATCAATGTTTTTGTAACATCTGTAACATCTCGACTCCACAGAGATATACAGTATGCCCGGATCCTGTTTGTGGACTTCACTGCCTTCAATACTATATTCACAGCCATCCTTCACTGAAAGTTCCCCCAGCTCACACTGTGCCCACCTCCACCTGTCAGCTTCCTGACTGACAAGAGACAGAGGATGTAGCTGGGCAGCAACATATCCTGCTCCCAGACCATCAGCATCCGCCTGTACATTTTTCAAACGTATTTATGTATAATGAGTGCTATTGGCCAAAGGCAACGTATAGGGTAGAAAAGTTAGGACTATTCCAAGGGTCCTAAACCTATGTAAATATTAAAACTACTAGCCATATAATCTGAAAAAAGCACCATCAAATCAGTTAACTGGAACAAAAACATATTTGATTTACTTTTTCGAGAAAACATATCACTCATGAAACATAAGGAGAAACTTTCAATCTTTAAACTTTCAGAATGTTCCATGTGAGAGTATATTATCTGATGGAGCACTTGTAAAGACAAGACGTGTGCGTGTGAGTTTTGCAAAACGTAGCGCAATAGTGAATAGCAACATGAATATCATAACCTCCAGCTAAGTATTGAACCGCATTGAGTCATAACCTACAAGTGCGTCGAAAGTGAAGTCCAACTTTAAGCCTTTCAAGCTCATATATCAGAGCGTCAGGAAAAAATCAAATGTACAATATGTAGGACATAAATGCACTTTGTTATCCATATGCAGATGAAGTTTCATTAAAATTGGATTAAAATTTGGTACGTTTTCTATAGAATAAGTGTGTACTCGCAATTTCTAGTGTGGTGTGGAAACAAATATAGTGTGCCGCTGCACTGCTAGTGCGAGCAACATGGACAGATGGCACCGACAACCCTCAATTGACGTTTAAGGAGTCAGCAGAGAAAACAAAAACAAAAAGATGTGTTAATTCCACAACACACACATATTGGTATCGGTTGATATCGGAAACGAAAATCCATATCAGCCAAAAATCCAACATCAGACATCCCTAGTAAACGTTTTTCTTCTCCTGTCTATGCTTATATCTATAAGTTTTTTTTACTCACTATTTTTCTTTGCAACAGAGATAGTGATGTTGGAGCGCTGTCAAATTCCTCCCTCTTTGTGCACTCTCATTTTTGTTGCACTTCTTGTCACACTATTATTACAATAGTTACAATCAACTCCTCGTGGCTACTAATACTGGCTGCCCATTTTGCTGCTTGTCACTGTTGCAACATTGAGTGTTGATAAGTGAGCATGTAGTCAGGATTTGGCACTTTTACTGTGCGTTTTTAGGCGTGCACTCACAGTGACACTCCTGTAGCTAGTAAACTATAGTGCTAATATGACTGAATGCAAATAAAATGTTAAGACCTCGTTATTGAGCAAAAACAGCTGTCTGCTATAAAAACAAAAAATAAGCTTGACAATGCTAAATTTGAGAGACAGGAACACGCAGGGGAACACAACCGCACACTCCCTGCAGCAAAAACCATAAGAAGCTGCTGCCAGGCTCTTGATGAAATAATGTGCAGCGACAGCACGCAGGCGTCTATGGGCCTGCGGGAGGTCATTTTACCATTTGAGTTACACATTTTGGATTTAGTCATGTAGCACAAGGACATTAGACTGATGCTCAGACAAGGAGCGACCCCAATTAGGTCCCACCTGCACTGAAGGGGAAAACAACGCATCACTATGCATTGACTTTTGCTATGCAAAAATGCGCCCTCCACCATCAACAAAAACAATATTATACTTTACTGGGAGAAGCAAAGCGGATTGAGGCAGTTAGGGAAGCATTTGAAGCTAGTACATTAGTGCCAATCCTTCCTGTCTATAGAGTCATATGTATGAAGAGTCACGCTTTTTGTAAACATCACTTATGTTGTTTACATTGGAAATATAATTACACATATGTCGGCTGCATTTGGATGAACTGCATGACACATTCCGGAGATGGCACCCAGGGTAGGGAGAAAATTGATTGGAATGTTAGCACTGGCGATGCAGGTTCGGGGCGCCACCGGAGGCAATCTCAGACAATAGACAGAGAGGCATAAGGTAAGTGGATATAAACAACCAGGTTGTAATATTTAAGCAATTCCAAACAGAACAGAAACTTCAAACATAAAAAGCAAACACGTCACCAGGGGGCTGGAGGGGCTCACCTCATACTCTCGGACCACCCTCATGCCTCGGCCGCCGCCTCCGTATGCAGCTTTGAAGATGATGGGGAAGCCATAGGTCTGAGCAAAGGCTTGGGCCTCCTGCAGGCTAGAGATGGGAGAGTTTGTGCCCGGGACCACGGGTACACCTTGACAAACACAAGCATGGATTGTGTTACATAGGGATAAGCAAATCATTAATCAACAGCACAAAAAAAGAGGAAAAACATTTGATTTTCCTGGTTATACAATAATGAACACTTTTCCTACCAGCGCTGATAGCGAGAGAGCGAGCCTCCACTTTGTCTCCCATCTTGCGAACAGTTTCTGGGGCTGGTCCAACAAACATCACCCCAGCATCCGCACAGGCTTGGGCAAAGTCTGAACGTTCCGACAAGAAGCCATAGCCTGGGTGGATGGCGTCCACCTTGTTGTCCTATGAAAAGCGAGATTCATTCACTGTTATTTTTGTAATAAAAATAGGGCTCCAACTTCAAGAATGTCCTAATGGATCCTGGATGACATTTTTGTTTATCTGTACTGTACAGACTGAACTCTGATTACAAGCCAGGAATATGCAACACAATGGAGAGCAGTGGCGCATACAAGTGTACGCAAGAGTCAGATTGCATGTTGAGCACAAAAATGTATGCATGTTGGCAGGTCTGCACTAACATTCAAAGTACTCCTTGCTTCTCCTGCCTACCCTGACAGCCCTTTGCGCCTTGCTATTTGAGAATCACTAATTTAAATACGGGGCTCACACCTACTTTCCATACATACTGTACTGTATTAGCCAATGTAATGACATGCTCCTTTTAAATCTGGATTCATATGCACGCTAGAGCCAATTTAACATATAGAATTTCTTTTTTAGGATTGCAAGAGCTCCTCCCTGAGTCACCACCTTATCGTGGTGGAGGAGTTTGCGTGTCCCAATGATCCTAGGAGCTAAGTTGTCGGGGGCTGTCATGCCCCTGGTAGGGTCACCCATGACAAACAGGTCCTAAGGGAGGGACCAGACAAAGAGTGGCTCAAAAGACCCTAATGATGAATAATACAATTGGACTTCGTTCTCCCTCGCCCGGACGCGGGTCACCGGGGCCCCCCTCTGGAGCCAGGCCCGGAGGCGGGGCACGATGGCGAGCGTCTGCACCCATGGGTCCCGGTTGGGCACAGCCCGAAAAGGTAACGTGGGTCCCCCCTCCCATGAGCTCACCACTCGTGGGAGGGGCCAAAGGGGTCGGGTGCAAAGAGAGCTGGGTGGAGGCCGGAGGCAGAGGCCTTGGTGATGCGATCCTCGGCTACAGAAGCTAGTTGTCGGTACGTGGAATGTCACCTCTCTGGAGGGGAAGGAGCCTGAGCTGGTGAGGTGGAGAAATTCCGGCTAGATATAGTCGGACTCACCTCAACGCATCGCAAGGGCTCTGGAACCAGTCCTCTCGAGAGGGGCTGGACTTCATTCCACTCTGGTTTTGCCAGCAATGAGAGGCGACG
>QODF01000240.1:276465-354719 GCA_024372805.1 Oostethus manadensis
AAATAATCAGATAATAAAATAGGTATGAAATATGAGATAAGATGAATAACAAAAATACAAAAAATACAATACAATACAAATAAAATTAAATTGAGTACAAAAGTTCAGGAGATGTGATGTGAAGAGCAAGAATGGCAAGTGATACGTGTGTGTGACAGATGGTCACTAATCTGTTATTAGACTTTAAACAGAAGGGATGTTATGCTGCCGCCTACTCCACTGCCTTCCAGGTTTTGGCAGCAAAGATCGGATATGATAGTACTGCCCTGTGTGGAATTTTCCTGAAGGTGCTTAATGCCAGCATTAAGGAATGAACGGGCTGTACACGACGCCTGATGTGATTGACCCCGCCATCTTCCTTCTCAGCACCGCAGCAGCATGCCAGCTGGCTTGTGCCTCTACTGCTGGAACCCGGACCAAAGTGAATTATTTCCCTGGTTTTTTGGTTATCTTTTTAATGAGCAACCTGTATAAACATTCCAAAAAAAAAACTCAAAAAAAAAATCAGTGCCTCACCAGCCATAAACCTCCCCACCCGTCACTAAATATGAAAAAAGTAGTCCTTATTTGTGTAAGAGTAACCAACCATTCGGTGATGCATTATTTATGTAGTTATTTATTTTGAAATCAAAGCATGAACGTCAAAGAGAAAGCAATGTGCAAAGTCAGTTATTGCCCCGTAATTTAATTTGCACTAAAACAATTAAATCTTGTTAAAATTAGAAAAAGGAAGGCAAATTCAGGCACAAGAAATTGTACTCAAATCACTTGGCGCAGCACAACAGATTGGCAGAAGCTACACCAAAAAATACAAAGAAAGCAGTCTGCTTTGTGACTGCCTGGCTCAGTTCAATTGGCGGAGTCAAACGTCACTAGGGATTACGTTGGATTGGTGAAAAGTCTCTGACAAACCCGCATTGATTATTGTGGTCTTAATGAGATTACCGTGAAAAATAAGTACCCGCTTGCGCTTATGGATTCCGCCTTTTCCTCATTACACTCAGCTACCGTTTTCTCCAAGCTTGATCTCCGCAATATGCATCACCTGGGAAGAATGAAGTGTGAAGATTGGAAGACTGTTTTTAATACACCCGTGGCTCCATCATGATGGGTAGAGAAGCGGGAGCAGTCCTTTGCTAGCTCTCCCCAGCCGACTAGAATCTCCACGCTCCCACTACAGCGGAGAGAAATTCTGTAATATCATAATTCTGAATATCATAATTGGCCATCATTCTTGATCACAAGAACCTTGCCTAGAGCAGAACTGCTCACAGACTTAATTCCCACCAAACATGTTGGTCTTTGTTCTTGACTGATTTTAATTTCTCCATTACATACAGACCAGCCTCTTGCGATGTCAAACCAAATGCTCTTTCCAGAACCTATGATCCAACTGCAGCTGAGATGATGGTACCTCAGAGACCATTGTACCTGTGGTCCAGATGTTAGGGCCGTTCCAGTGGGAGGTGGGGATAAGTGTGTCCAAACCTTGTTTGTGCCTGCTGAACTGAGGCCAGAGGTCTTACAGTGGTGGGCTTCTTGCAAGGTGACTTGCCAACTCAGTAAGTCGCACCGCCACCCAGAGATTTTGGTGGCCTCAATGGTTGTCGATATAAAAGAGCTTGTCACCGTCTGTTCCAGAGACAAAATATTGCATCACCTGCATTTTCTTCGCATTCCCCCACATTTTGGTGTCACTTTACACTAGACTTCAACACTGGCCTCCCAGCGTCACATGCCAAAAGTATGATCCTTAAAGTGGTCTACCGGTCTGCCCTGCATGAGCTTCTGTCGTCCCTGGAGACCTAGAGCCCCCCTGCTGGTGAGGCATGTCTGCCATATTTATGGCATTCCCTTGGAATTGGTTTCTGATGTGGGACCCCAAGTTCATGTCCCAGTTCTGGAAGGCCTTTTGTAAGGCACTGGGCGCCCCTGTCATTGGGTTTTATCATCCTCCAACGGAGCAGGCCAATCCGGACTTGGAAGCAGCTCTTCACTGTGACACCTTTCTTCTAGGTCCTCTCGCCTCCCGCGGATTGAATACACCAAAAACTTACTCATCAGCTCAGGCACAAGTATGTCGTTTTTTTAGACCGCCAATGGCTACCAATCCCCTTTGTTCCCAGGCAGGAAACGAGATGTCTTTCCTGTCTCCCCAATTTTATCTTTAGCGGAAATGTTATGTGTGGTGAGATACATACTCTTCTACTTCTGCCAATCACCGCTGCCTGTAAACGTCAATTGGCCGAACATAACAGAATTCCAGCAACTCTGGTGTGGCCTGTCTGCTTTTTGTTACAGTGCCCACTACGGGCCCACAAATCCGTATGTAAGACATGAACACGTCTCACTTTTCTGTGCGTTCTAAAGACATAAAAATAGAAGAGAAAGCCAAGAATGTACATATAACTATTACACCTATAAAGCCTTCTGGAAAGATCAGCACTCAGACTGTTGCATCTCCTACACCGACTTTCTAAAGTTTTTGTGATTGCTTTTCTCAAGCACACCATGCTTTTTGGCCTTACTTTTGGTCAACTTTGGCTCCTTTATCTGATCCACTAACCATGATTATATCCCAAACAAGGAACATCTCAGAGGAAAATACAAAGATTAATTCTGCATGGACAAATTCCTTTGTCAATGGAGGAGGCTTTCCTGTGTGTTTAATATGTGGGAAAAAATTGGGGAAAAAAACAAAATGTTGAAAAACATTTGTAAAACAAGCGCTCAACATTTTTGAAAAGTAGTAATTTCTTTCAAGGTAGACCTACAAGAGTACCATTGGCAGAACCGGTGGCCACATACAGTATGTCCACTGAAAGGCCAGCAGAGTGAATTCACTGCGCTGCGTCTTTCTTAAGGCATCAGGTAGTACAGTTTAGGCAACGTTCCGTCACAACCCCACTAGTTGGCATCCATTACACATGCTCACTGCATTGAGCAGCAAAAATACAAGAGCACAAAAGTACACCAGAGCAGTGTACGGTTATTGCACGGTTTATCGTATAGGATTTCAGAGCAGTTTTTGATATAGAGTCTAACAGCTGCAGGAAGGAAAGACCTGCGATACCTCTCCTTTACACACCTTGGATGGATCATCCTGTCACTAATGGAGCTCCTTAGTGCAGTGAGTGTGTGTCAGAGGGGATGAGAGTTGTTGTTTATCATAGAGGACAGCTTGACTGTCAACCTCTTCTTAACCACCTCCTCCACAAGGTTGCCGACCCCTGAGCTATAATAACACATTCATACCTATGCATCTGTCCGGTGTCCTGCTCAGAGTAGACAGCCACTGTTCGAATCCCAAGCTCGGTGCACGCTCTGAACACACGGATAGCAATCTCACCTGGACAAAGACAAAAATTGCATTTTAAAAATCTGCCTTTATCTTGTGGTGACTTTGGTTGGGCTTCTGCTTGGCCGAATAGCCTCAGAGATAAAGGTAGCAGGCCCCCTGTGGCACTGGCGTGCACACAAGAACCTGCAAATGTGTTTTTATGTGAGCAGGTACCCTTTAAATGTTTGTTTTTATTATTATTTTGGAGGTGAAATGCACAACAAAAAGGTAAGACAATAGGGAGAGGATCACTTTGCTTGAAGAAGTGAACTCTGGCCCAGCTCTGTCCGGTGCACTGCAGGGTGATGAATGTGATCTAATGCGGTAAGGATATGACATCACAGCAACATGAAGGACAGACACTGACGGAAAGCCTGACTGTGTGTGCGAGCGTGTGTGTGTGTATGTATGTGTGCGTGTATGTGTATATATATATGGCAGAGACTAAGATCCATTTGAATTACAATGATGTATAAAGGCATTTCAATAGAGCTTTGACAGGGGGACTGGCATAACTCTTTGAATGTATGCATGAAGCAATGAAGGCGCATCATTTGTAGGAGATCAGTGCACATGGCCATACTTGGTAATATACCATAAGATGAGGGATGCGGTGATCGTCACCAGCTCGGGCAAGAAATACATAAATCTAACTATTCCTAATTGGCTAATTTGTCTTGGTTTGGAAATAATATAAAACATAAGAAGCAAGAATTAAAATGCAAAGAGCCCCTTTCTTATTTAATAGCATAACTGATTGCCAGCAATATCCCAAACTCCTTCAGGACATTTTATGCCCAAGCACAGAAGTGAAAAACACTAATATGCGTTAAAACATAACTGGGCTTTAGAGACGTTCTCAGAGGGCAAAAACATGTGTGTCGCCGCCCACTCAATATGTGTGCTAAACATTAATAAACACCAAAGCAAATTAGAATTTAAGCTTTTTGCAAGATGCTAATGCAGTCATATTTTATCTTTCATTATACATATTGCATTAAAGCCTCTTCAATTAAGAAGTACTCCAACTGAATTACCAGTTTCTGGAGTAACAGCGTTCATAATACAGTATTCTAAATATATATAATGTCATTAACGGTAATCAAATGGATTACTATTTCAAACATTACTATTCCGTTCCAGTTACCGACAGGCAACTATTAAGTACAAATACAGTATCTAACAGCTACCAGGGTTTTTTTTCTCCGATTGGCCTTCTTCGTTGGTTGGAGAGGGGTGACTGACACATAAATTACGCTGATTGGCTAAAGATGGAGTACAATTTAATGGGAAGCCAATCAGTGTCAGTCCAAGAAGTGGGTTTAAATCTCAAAGCACCCCAGCCACACCAGGGAACGAGATGCAACAATGGTAAGTATGAAGTGGTCTACCATTACAACTGGTGTTTTCAGGGCTGAAGTACAGGCACTACTTCAACATGACTGATGTAAAAGGCAAAAACATGAATGTGAAGTACATAACGTCTTAGAGCAATGTGTGTGTCTGCATCCGTTGTAACAATAATCTCATGAGACACCTATCATCGGCACGCAATGAAGTTGAATACAAAAACAAAATAGAAATGTAACATATGCTGCAAAAGTATGTGTTAAATTATTGGAATTTGTGCATTGTTGACACATATGATTGACAAGTGGTCTCACTTCGGTCATGCTGGCGTTTTATGAACCAAAAGCACCCAGGGGCAGAAAAAAAGCACAGAGTGAACCTTGTACCTGCCTGTTTGGGGGCGAGAAAAGAGGAAAACATGCATGCACATGACAATATATCAAGGCCTGCAATTTATTAAGTTAATTTTCACTTATTGTGGGATTAATTACTGCAAGATCTAGTCTTGTATAAATCTCACGAGATCTTGTGGCACCCCTGGGAACTATACTACTTTTTTGTTATATTTTGCCCAACTCTAAATTACTGACAATGATCTGGCAAAGCCTTGGCAGGAATATGCGTCTTACCTCTGTTAGCTACCATGACTTTCTTGATTGGTCGACACTCGCTTTGCGGGGTCGAATGTGTGGAGCGGGACAGAAGGCATGCCCTCCTCACGGCCAGCAGGCTGAGGCTGCGCCGAAACACAATGCACCTCAACATCCTGTGTGAGAGCAAAACATTGTCATTTTGAAACAAAGACAGACGTACAACACGGTTAATGTATGCCACTGCAAGTAAGTCAGAGTAAAATGCAAATGATTCCCCATTCTAGACAAACAGCAATCAATAAATTATCACAGTAACGCTGATTATGCGCTTCAAATTGACTGAGCTGGAGTAAAATGTCCATCGACGTATACAAATCTATTAAAATGCCACAATAATGTGCAATTATTAACTGAAAGTCACATTAGGCGCATTCTGATTAGATTCGGTAAGAAACATTTTTGAATTGGCACAGCTATTGATGTCAGTGTCATTGTGTGTGTAGTTTGCGACAGTATAATGCATCGTAATGACAGCTCTTTCTGATATTTTGGAACAATACACCTACAGTAAAATACTAATAATGTTTACATTATTGAAATATCCCTGTAGTGTCATTTTGAAAGCCGTAAGTGCAACCAATCAGCAAAAGCTTGAGACATGTGGGTCTAATAAGAAATTCCGCTGTGCTTTTCAACCCTAAACGTAACATTGAGGCAAAATTATCTGTTGTTGACAATTAAATAACTTTAAAAGAATTAAATGAATCACCAAACCATAACGGTGTCCTTTCATAGCCATATTTATATTTTACAAACTGTAAAATAGAAAATACTTCCACAAGTGGACTGTAGGTGCCGCTGTGGCAGTGCAGCTTACATTTCTTAATTGCTTAATTGATGATGGTACAGCGAAATAAAACAGAGGACTATCTCACACGGCACGTCGCTGCTCCCATGTGGCCAAACGGCAGCATTGCAGCTAATTGACTAGTTCAGGCGTGTCAAGAAATGCAATATTCTTTAACATCATACGACCACAAAACTTTAACCAAGATGTTTAATCATTGAGAAAAAATATTCAAGTGGGACTGTGCATAACAAAACGTGGGTTTTGGCCACATAAAAACATGAACCCAGCAGTTATGTAACAGTAGCAGACAGTGGAGCAAACAGGAGTTAAAGTGAATCCGTGTCCTGCTTTGACCTCACTTGAAAAATGCTTCCTGCTGGAGAGCTATTTCCACCAAAAATATAGCTGGTGACTAAATAAGAAATTACAAGGTGGTGAGCATGGCCTGAGTACACCTATTTAAATATATCAAAACACTGTGCATGCCGGGGAATAGCTAGCCAGCAGACGGTAAGTGAGGCTGCAGCTGCTTCGAAAAAATTCTCTTTGATCGCATAAAAAAAAAAGAAATATGCGAGAGTGCACCCCTACAGCAGAGACCATCTTCCTAACCTGGGATGATGCTCCATTCACACAGTAAGTTGAGATCAAATAAATTACATTTGAACCACAAGCAAAACTCTTGAACCTATTTGGAGCACTTGAGGAGGCAGCATGACGTTACTGGGGGATAAAGTGTGCTATTAATGAAATGTCAATTGACACCCTTCCTGGCCGGACTACTTGCGTCCTTTTCTGAGTAAAAGTTATACTAGATTGAAGGAAATGCTTGTAAATAACACAACAGCCTCAGTTGTAGCACTCTAATTAAGATGACAACACAACAAAGGCCATTCAAACTCGTATGGGAAAAGCTGTCAGGCCCCAAAACTTGATTTTTGCTGGAGAATGTGGTAGCCCACCCGGGTCATTGAGAGGTGAAGTAGTAAACTTCCCTTCTCCAATCAAACAGTCAGCTAGCTAATTCTGCAGAGAAGGTGGCAAAAAGAAAGAAAGATGAGGAGTGCGGAACCATGCAGCACTGGAAGTCGCATTAAGCGTAACTATTTTATTTATTACTGGTAAGCTTCACTATAACAGCGTTATTTTAAAGAATAAATTTACAGACTTATATTCTGAATTGATTGCTTTAAAAAAGCACAATTTTAGTTGTATTCGGTGTTAGAAAATATGATACGGCTCTTGCAAAAATACAATTTAAAATATGTGGCTTTCATGGATCTCTTCCCCACCTCAGGTTTACAGGGACAAACACAAAGACTTGTAGTAGCTCCCCCGTGTGGCTCAATATACACTACAGCCTGGATGAAATTATGTAAGATATATTTGCATTTCCTTTGCTCCCTCCCTCTGTAATGCAACATACCTTAAAAAGCATGGCTTGGAGGCAAGGAGTTTGCAGTTCTTGCGTCCCCAGTCAGGCTTTGTGCTCGTGCATGTGTGCTTTCTTTAAAAAAAAAAACCTGTCCATAAGAGCTTTAAATAAATATCGTTTGCACAATACAAAATCTGCACATGAAGGGAATTATAGCAAGACAGCCAAAGTGGAATGTAAGTTGAAATGCCAAATGGACTCGCTGACTTCTGCCTGCACAGCGCATGCACATCTAATTTACTCATAGGAAGCATTCCACAAATGGGAATAAAACATACCAACCTGATCAAAATCTTAAGGCCAGTTAAAAAATTGCTAGAATTGATTGATTTTGCACATTTGGATCTTAATGAGGTTTTAAGTAGAGCTACAATATGCAAAAGGAAGAAGGGGGAGTGTGACAAAAAGCACTTTGAAAAGGTAAATTATTGTAAATTAAACTGAAATAGGCTGTTTGTCAGCTGATCAAAAGTTTAAGACCATTGTTCAAAAAATTACAAAAAAAAAACCCTCCAAACCAGAGGAAAACTTTTTCTTAGTAGGATTCAGTAATGAGTAGCTCCACCGTTCTTGTTAATCACTTCCAAAATTGGTTTGGGCATGCATGATGCGAGTGTTTCCAGGAAGCTATTGGGAACATTGCTCCAAGTAAAGATGGCTTCACGAAGGGCATCGGAATTGTCCGGAATTGATGGCCACTTTTATAAACTTCCCTTGCCATCCATCCGCAAATGTTCTACATGGGATTTAAATCAGGGGAACATGCAGGATGGTCCAAGAGTGTGATGTTATTCTCCCTGAAAAAGTCCTTCATCAAGCGAGCATTGTGAATTGCGGCGTTGTCCTGTTGAACAACCCAGCTGTTACCACACAGACTAGGGTCCTCAGTTATGAGGGATGCCCACTGCAACATCTGCACGTAACCAGCCGCCGTTTACACTTTGCCAGGGAGCATCAAACATGGGACATTGAAAGGTGAACAAAAGTTTGAAAATTTACCCTTTATGGTCCAGATGGCTTCCAACGTTACTGGCATGACAAGGAGATCCCACCTGAGATATGTTCTACCCGGCAGAGTGAAGGGGGGTTTATCATGATCTGGGGTGCTTTTTCATTCAGTGGAACACTGGAGCTTCAGATGGTGAAGGCCCCTATGATTTCCGTGTTAAGTGAATCGTGGAGTTTGCTAGTAAAAATGCAATTTACTGTTAAACGCGTTCAAGTGGGGAATTATATCCCTTGGGGTTGGCTCAATCGTGGCGGAATCTCATTACAAACACTAAACCTCCCCCAACCCCGGACTAAACGTTGAAATGGCGCTGAAGACAGGCGAAGAAGAATGTTGGCGAAACCTCCTCTGAAAAAGTGTGAATGGACGCTAGCGGGGTTAACTTAGTTTATCATGCTGGTGCGGATGTGTGTATGCAACTCCGATGAGTATATTTTCACCGTGTTGTGTTTTACTGCTTTAATGTAACGACCGTTTTACAATTTTCGTGATGATGTGCAGGTTCTCAGTGAAAATAGACAAAAAGCACGTTTATTCATGCACCTAGCTCATCTTAACCATAAACAGATATTCATCAATTGACATTTTCAACACACGCAGAACACACGGCGGCCTTTGTTTAAAAAAATCTTGCATATGCACTGCACCGGCGACCACACCTTCCTTAATCACAAGCACGGGCATTACAGTTTGAAGATTTTGTAGCAATGTGTGCAGACGTTGACATTCCATTAGAAAAGTTAGCCGAGCTTCAATTTAATACGGATTATTTTAAAATTAATTAACGCACATTTTATTCCCTAACCCAAGGGTTTTCAAACAGGGGAGGGCCCGGCATTACGACGGGCACGGGGCTACCACAAACACTTTTCATTATTAACATATTTTTTGGCTGAGGGGGAGTTGAAAATTATTTTATCTGCAAAAAGGGGGCGCTGCAAAAAAAAAAGTTTGGGAACCACTGCCCTAACCCAAGAAGCACACACTCTATGATGGTAAAAAAATGAATGACTGAATTTGGGAAAAAATAAAACTGTTTAATAGGGCCGCAACTAAGGTAGTACGAAAGTATAAACAGTAAATAACCATATTTAATATCTCTAGTGTGCACATCCAATGTGATAAAACAAAGGACAGAAGAAGCAAGACAGAAGAGAAGAAATTTCAGGATCAACAGCCTCTTCTGTTCACAGCCTTAAAGATGACAGAATTATGGCTGAATGTGCATCAGAACAGCTGTAGCAACAGAACGAGTCTGTCTCCTGCTGACAACAACAAAACACTTCTCATACAATCAATACAGGCACTGAAATTCACAGTATAGAGACGTAAAAACAGGCTGTGTAAATGATCAAGTGAGGCTGCTGCAAACGTGCCTGCCTACCGTCATACCAAGTGCATGCTGTACACTGAGTTAGATCATGCAATTGCAAAAATTGTTAGCATTTTGATAAGGAGTGTAGATATGTACAATATATACAGTATATATAGTAAAAGGATCTAAAAGAGGAGTCTCAAACTCAATTTACCTTGGGGCCGCATGAAGTGGAGTCTGACTGAGGGTGGGCCGCACATGCGGCACATAATTTAATTTTTATTTTAAGTCAATCTTCTCAAATGTTTAGTTTTTATCACAAATAAAATAAACAAGGACACTGGTGTAAGCAAGTTGTGTGCAAAACTACTAATAAAATTCTGAATAAATCAATCAACTAAAAAAACAAACAAGGAGCCTGGTGTAAACAAGTTTATAACTTTCCTCGGATACGTCCCTTCTTTGGTCAGTTTGTATGGAACATAATGTACTGTTAACTGGATAACGGCTTTCTGTACAAAACAATAACAAATACATAAACAAATTAAGAACTAATAAGTATTTAAATCGGTAATACATTTCAGTTATCAGTTAAATTGCACATTGCTTTAACCTCAGTCAATGTTTTTTTCTGAAAATGGCTTCTTTTGCCTACTTTTTACTCCAAGGGACCTGGCAGCGCTTCCTCTCACATAGCTTTGCCACATTTGTTTCAAAAAAGACATGTCTGGGTCTGTGAAATATACTGTATTTTAATTCACTTGGCGTCTCGTGTTTATTCAATGCACGGAGAACGATGCAGCCCTATAAATGGCACTGACATCAATTCCACTCCCACACACCCCGGCGTAGAATAAGATGCAAGATTTTTTTTTTTAAAGCAAGGAATCCATCAATGCAATCTGCACTCTGAACCAAACCAGATCCACGCGAGGGCATGCCACAACCAGACGGAACATGCCGTGCCCCGCAACCCCCATCTATTGTCATGCCATCCAAGCACCTCTTTTTTCCTTTTAAAAGGGCATAGGAACGCACATTTTTCCAAATGCATCTAATGTAAATTTCAAGAGTTTTAATAGAAATAATCAATTAGAAATGTGTTTTACAGCCCTTTATTGTGTTTCTACTAAGCAATTTTGATGAAAAGAAACCCTAGCAGACGAACTTGACTGACGCACTCAGAATGATCGGGATCGCTTGACATTTTCCGATGCGTGACTTCAGATCTGCCACAGACAAATGCGTACCAACTTTATTTTCACATGGTTTTATTTGATTTTGAAAAAAATGGTTTATTGTCCAGCTCCAAACTACACAAAAGGTAGTCGCCACAATAGAAAAGAAAAGGATGGTACGCGGTATGATGCATTTCCAGCTGATCCAACACATTTAAGAGCATCTTGCTCAAATTCCTCCTTCTTTGCCATGACTGGAGAATAGTCAGAACAACACATTGAAATTGTCCCCAATGTTTGTGGAGAACACCGCTTGTCACTTCGACACCTAAAAAGAAAAATAGAAAATCTGCAAGCTTTTAAAAAAAGGAGCTAGTAAAAACATGGATTGGTAAGGAAAGCTTATAGATGTTAGCCGCTTACTGAATGACGTACATGTACCGTATGCTTAACGTATCATACTGAAGAAAAAAATTGGCATTTAAAAAAAAAAAACTTTCTATGCCCTTTAACATGGGAGCGGATCAGGGCTATGACGCGTGGCGTGCTCAGCCCGACTGCAGCCCACCCCCAAACAGATCCGACAGGACTCAGACTGCAGACCACACCAACGAGTTCCCCGCGCTTCTTTTATCTCGCTGGGCACGAATTAGTTAAATTTATTCGGAGAAGGATTACCTACCAACAGTGTCATGCATGTTGTAGGGTTGCTAGAAGAACTGCCTGCTTCCCAGTGTCTTTTGCCGGATTGTCTTACAAATGTCTGTTTGACACCCTGAGTGAGACGGTCACGTTGAGTATTGACATCCCCCAATTCCTCTGCTGGGATAAACAATTGAAGACTTTAATTATACTCTTCTAATAAATAAATACGTGCCTTTACTTCACTTCCTCGTGAGAGCCGCATTAACATTACATTTTCATACAAAGATGGGGGCCACAAAACATCGTCTAAAACAAGATTGTCGCAAAGGGCCGCAAGTTTGAGACCCCTGATCTAGACCTTCCTGTATTTCAATCTTGAGGACAACTACAAGTCATATGCCACGTGGTGTGCCGCCTGGATGATTTCTATTTTTGAATATTACTTTATTACTGGCATGACTACTATTCCCAGCAGTCAGCGGGATTCCATGGACTCCACGCGGTTGGCAGTGGCACACTCACATGAGACTCATGCTAATGTTTTTGTCCATCTTCACAGTAGCTCATAGTCTTGCTTTTAACCTGCAATCTTTTTTAAGAGCGGACAAAACAGGCTTTGTTTATGTTTCGGTAATGTACTAGTATTAGTATTACGCTACCATCAACTTACCTATTAATGCATGATCACAGCATGTATATAAAACATTAAAATGCTGTTAGATGGGTTTTTTAGGCTTTATAGTGGAAATAGCTGCCTCCTAATTATGTGCAATGTTAACTTGTTTTCTGGCTTTGGAACGCACAGAAATAGGAAATAAATGTGTGTTCATATTACACATAAGGATTGTGGATGACATATTTAAACAGTATGCCACTAAAATGACATCTTCCTCATAATGTTATTTATATTTCATTATTATTATTGTTTATTTTTTCATAAAACATATTTTGTTTAAATATTTTTACTTATTCTCATTAAGTTACAGCCTTGTTCGTCTTCTTGTAATTATGACCTTAATCCCATGGTATTCTGACTTTATTCTCATACCAACTTTTCCCGCAATCTAGGTTTTAAAAAATACAACTATATTCGTAGTGTGTTTGTTTCTCATGTTAATGAGGCTATTCTCATAAAATGACAGCTTTTCTTGTTACATTAAAATGTTTATATTGTAATGTTTTGACTTTACTCTTAGAATAACTGCAGATTTTTTCCATTTTTGCTGTGTTTTTTTTTTTTAAGTCTTTTTGTTAAATTATATTTTTAGAATGTGCTGCCAGCCAATTAAAGAAAGAGTCAGGGGTTGCAAATTTCCCCCAAATGCACTTTGGACACCCCCTTTCTACTTAAAATACACTTCACTATGACCATTTTTTGGTCAAATTGTCTGACAACTTGGCTTTGAACACACAAAAATGACCACAGCTCCCACACATTCACCAGTATTTTAGCTGCAACTCTGGGCTTCATTCAAGTAAAAACAGCAAAAGAAGTTAACAAATGCCACGTGTTTGCTGTTGGGGCTTCTAAAAGAATGCTTGCAAAGCAAAAACAACAAAAAGACAAGTTGCTACAACGCATAGACTTTTACAAGATAAACAAATGCAATCTACAAGGTGAAAAACAAATGGATGCCTTCAAATGGACAACATACACTACCAGTTAAGAGTTTGGACATTCAAAGCTTTGACTGGTAATGTAGCTTTCCACAGCTCTTGCGTGTGGTCAGTAATGTTTTAGTGTGGCTCTCGCGGCGGTGGCGCTTCTTATTGTTGTCTTATCACTAATACACATTCTTTTTAGCGCTATTTTAATACAACTGTTCTTAAAAATAAAAATATAGTTTGGTGGTAAAATATGCCTGTTTGATATGTTTTTACCCACTGGGGATGTGTTCAAGCGTCACGTCACGTATTAAAACTGGCTTTTTGGTAAACAGTTGATGCATGTAAATGCACCTTATGTCTTCAGGGATTATCAGATCAAGGCAGCCATTTAGGTGCATTTACATGCATCAACTGTTTCACAAAAAGCCAGTTTTAATACATGACATGACACTTGAACACATCCCCAGTGAGTAGAAACATATCAAACAGGCATATTTTACCACCAAAGTTTTTTTTTTAAATAACAATTGTATTAAAATAGTCTAAAAATACTGTGTTTTAGTGACGAGACAACAATAACAAGAAGCACCGTAACCACAAGAGCCACACTAAACCATTACTGACCACACGCAAGAGCTGTGGAAAGCTACACTAACAGTCAAAGCTTTGAATGCCCAAACTTTTGACTGGTAGTGTATGTTGTACATTTGACCAGACAGCTCCTACTAGAGACAGCTATTGCATGCAGCATTCTCTTTTTCTACCCACACAGCTAAACAAGTTGAAATGACCAAATCGCCCCCGGGTGTTTTGGAGGCACACAGCATTAGAGCATCAAGATAGTGCATAAAAACCAAAACTTCACATAAACGTATGACAAATGCAAAGATAGAAGAATTTAGGGAATGTGACTGTTTTTGCTTCAGGTAAACATAGTGATTGTCCCACTGGACTCTTCACTCCCCCTGCGCTTAAGGAAGAAGTGGGGTAAAGGTTGTTAAAACGAAGGACAAATCAAGCGGTCATGCTTCCGACACAGCAAACACACACAGACAGGTCCAAAGGTCAGAAAGAGACGCAAAACCAGTTTGAGGCCACGAACACAAACACGTATGTCGAATGTGATGGGAGAGTAGGCATAAGTCGGTGTGTGATTCTGACAGGATGATAAATATCTCGGTTTCACTGTATTATAATGACAACTCTTTTTAAATATCTTTATTGAAAAGAAGATTAAAAAAACTTTTGGTTGAACATGTATTTTTAAACAATAGAAAAGTGGAACACATATTTGAAACAGGTAACAAAAAATAAATAATTCTTTCTCAATGAATAGTTAAGTTGATAATGCAGTCTACTGTGCTTAATCCTGCATCATAACACCATAAATATTTTCTTAGTACAAACTCAAAGCAAAATGCAAATGAATGCAATCAGTAAGTGGCTCAGGAATGTCACGACATAAATATTTTGTTTAAAAACCCAATGTTATGTTACCATTTTATAATGTTGAATGTGCCGGTCACAACTTGTCCACAAGAGTGCTCGGAATTGTTCATTCATTCATTTCCTATGCCGCTTATCCTCCTTAGGGTCGCGGGTATGCTGGAGCGAGAGACGGGGTACATGCATGTTTTTGGAATGTGGGAGGAAACCGGAGTACCCGAAGAAAACCCACACACGCACGGGGAGAACATGCAAACTCCACACAGAGATGACCAACAGAGATTTGAACCCTGAACTTCCTGACTGTGAGGCCAATGTGCTACCCACTTGACCACCGTGCGGCCTGTTCGGATTTGTTTAATCCTTTATTTGCTATGTGTCAGTTGATATACAATAAGACGTTCATCAAGTTTAACTTCCCTTTACCGGTCACGTGATTGTTGTAGCGACTGTTGCTAAGTGGTTTCTTGTTGTTCAGTGGCGAGTAAACGGTTTATACCCCTACTCCTCGACGGTTGTCCCGTTCTGCATCACTTCTCCACAAATGGTGACCCTCAGCCTGAGTAATATGTCAACCGAAAATGGTGACAACAGCCCACCCGCACTGGTGGAAAGACGACACGTGTGCATCCCATTTGGAGAAATCTTTCAAGTGACTACAATTATTTCATAGTGTATTTTGTCATTTTCTGTATGTCTTACACTGATCCCATATTCACGTCATAATGTGAATAATGTACTCATATAGCATTATGTGCTTGCACATTAGCCCGATGTGGCGAAATCCACACTAAATCATCACGATACGGGACACGCCTCGTCATTATAATCAGCGCCACTTGACGCTAAGCAGGCAGCTAACAATAGTTAAATTGCTCGGATTGGAGAAACGCAGCCTAAATTGTGGTTTCAAAACAGTTCAGACAGAGGAACGGGATGCAAGAAAATATTCCTACATAGTGGCTCCGTGGACCATCACCTTCTCCCATACCGCAAGATCAACATGGCAGACAGTTTTAGTGGTAACTGGCACAAGCAAATAAGTATGTTGGGCACTCTTGCAAAGTTCAACATGTAAACAAGAAAGTCACTCTATTAGGGCTCATCCTGGTGGCTCCCAACTGTCCACAGCAGCATATTTTGTAAGAATACCATCTTATTATTTACATGGCTGAGGATAGATATTTCACCACATTTTCTTTGCAACACAACCACAGAAATAAACCAATGCATGATTGTTCTGAACTCCTGTTTCCATGGCAATAATGGTGTACTAGTCGGGAATGACTCGACAGCACCGCCGTAGTGCACTCCATTTTGCCTCACTTGCTTCAAGACATGACTGATCAACAATCATCCCTCCATGCATTTTCTATCCCCCTCATTAGGGTCAAATTGGAGCTACCCATCTGAGTTTTGGGGACAGGAGCACCTTGGACTGGTCACTAAGTCACATGCAGACAAACACTCACACCTGTGGTCAGTGTTATTAGCATAACATGCATGTTTTGGACATGGGAGCGGAAGTGCTGGAAAAGGAGAACATGCAAACGCCGCACAGAAATGTTCTACAAACTGGGAGGCCGTCCTGATCAGCAATCAATTGCACACAATTGGCCGCATTGAAGAGTTCTCCCTTGGTGCACTTCTCTGCGTTGTTCAAACAGGTTCAGTAACTTTTATGCAATCCAAACACATTTAGTGAAGTGGCGGCCGTTCGCCTCGACCGGCCGAGCTGCGTTCTGGAGAGATGGGAAGGCAACATTCCTGTTGATATGCTGTAGCTCCTACCGTGGTAAGAGTTTATGGTCGTGCCATTTAAAAGTCCTCTCCACAAACTTCCCACTTTAGCAACGACAGAAAGAGTGAGCCAACTAGCCAAGCGAGGCTAGCCAAAGTCAATGAGCGCGCGTCGGCCGTGAATAAAACGGCTTTTCGGCCGCTACTTAGGCAGCCTTGTGCAAAAGACGACACCTGACAGAGCGAACATTCGGGAAGCAAGGACACAACGCACACACGTGCCCATCAGTACTCACGTGTCCTAGCAGATCCGCGGCCAGGTAACAGGACACCGAGTGTAATCAGTCGGCTGTTGAAACGAGTGTCTGTTTCTTTGGGTTTGTCCACGCCTAGGTGAGGAGGTAGAGGGTGCTCAGGGAGTTTGTGTGTATATTTATAAGCGCCAGCCAAACGGGGTGGGGGTCAAACTTGAGGACGTAGACGCGCTGTCAGATATACACAGTGTGGGTCCGAAGCTAGCGGCTAACGGTGCGGGGCTGCGTTAGCTCCGTAAGGCGCACAGAAAGTGCGTCTATTCTGTATGCTACTAAGTTAGCTAGCAGCACAGTTGACCGTGTGTGTGTGTGCCTGCTTAATTCTCTCTTCCCCCCCCCCCACTCCTCAAACTATCCTTCTTCGTCGGTGGTGACGCAACCCGAGGCCCCGCCTGTATTGTCAGCCAATCGCAGAATAGGTAGACGTGACGTCACGATGTCAGCGCGAGATGTCGAATGTGCTTAAAAGTGTTGCCTGCACATATGAAAGTACATAGTTTACGTACATACTTACAAACGCATCACATTTATGAATACATGCAAGCAGAGTACAGTAGGGTTGTTTGGGGAATAAGATGTTCATAAAACAGTAAAACTAGGTTGCAATTTGTAAACAGTCATTGTGGACGGATGGATCCAAATATTAATACAGCGATACCAAGCTTAGTATCAGTAGCAGATCGATACTGACGTGAAAAGATCGAAATTTTTCATTTTTCTTCCATGTTTTTTTCACATATACTCTACCTTTATGAAATTCCAGGAATGCATGCATGATAACATGTGGAAATATAAAGAGAGAAAAATAAAGAGAAATATTTTTAAAAAATCAATAATAAATACAGACTTTTTTTGGTTGCCTAAAATCTTGGTTGTGTTTTTTTCTAAATATAATTATGATCAACTTGTTGAAGGCAAAATTACAAAACCATTTAACGATCTTGAAAAGAGTGAAAAAATAATAATAATAATACTTGGGTTGGCAGTCTTACCTACACCAGATAAACAAGCTTGTGTACTGTATACACAGACATACAGACATATTCCTGATCTTAAACTTGGACACTTAAAAAAATGCAATGAGATATACTGTAAATACAACATTATATAATATTATATTACATTTATATCTTGCAAGTATAATATAATAAAATAAAATGAAAGTGAATCAGATAAACAATACTTGCATCTTTACAAATAATGTGTAAAAATATGGTATATGCTTCTGGGTGTACATTACTGGGTGTATAGAGGGTAGGTGGGGTTGTCCATGATGGAGAGCTGTTTGTCCAGCGTCATCCTGTCTCCCACTCAACACCTCCAAGTGAGTGCGGATAAGTTTCCAGGTCTCAGTGATGTTCGATATTCTGACGTCTTCATAACGGTCTCGAGACACTTCATGACACCAGAAGCCAGTCCTCGCCACCCCCCGGTGTTGTTAACCTCCAAGCGTAGATTCGCAAAGACAAACGATGGGGTGCAGGAGGTCACTTTGGACCAGTTGACCAGCAAATGTCTCTCTCACAATTATTGAACATAATTTAAATGCAATTGGAATTACAAAAATAGTACTTAGAAAACATGTAGTGTTTCCTCCTGTTGTTAAATGTTGAGTGAGCTGAATTATAAGACAGCGTCCCCTGCTGGATTCAAAGCTGTAACACTCTTTCTCCTGTAGAAAGCACCATCAAAAAACTTTCCTTTCAAGCTACCAATTAAAAAGTATTTTATTTACAACGTAAAGCCGAGAAAACAAATCTGCTGTTATAGTCAGTCATTTTTGCTTGTTGGTGCCATTTCCATTTTTGCTGTTGTTTTCTGTGTGGACCTAATCCTCCTTCATAATGTTCATGTTTGGAATATGCCAATACCTAGCGCACTTTGGACACCCCTGCTTTAAGTTGCTGCAACGCCTCTCCATAAAGGCTGAACTTAAGTAGAGGACAACCTCCCTACAATGTTATGGGTGTGTCAGCCATTACACAACTGAAGGCATTCCACCGAGCACCACTTTACACATTTCGGCACCCCTTTTCTCTTAGCGAGGCATATCCTGCACTATGAAAAACACAAAACAAAGGGAGGCAGTTATCGTGATTGTTAATAATACAGTAATAGAGTTCGTGTCATACACAGCAAGGCACACACTGGCACTGTGTTGTGAAACTGATAATGGCGTTATTGCAGCCTCCTGTACAGCAGCAGCAACATTATATGCACAAGGGCAGTAGAAATGTTGGACTTTTGTCAGGGGGAGAGAGTGTTTAAATTGGGCCCTTCTTAAAGGTCACTGTTTGCACTGATTTTACAATAAGATCAAGTTGCAACACACTAAGTATTCATTTACTGACAGGATCAAATATCTCCCAGCAGGAAAATTGTGAAATAGGAGATAACTGAAAGATAAGACACCTTGGTCAAATGTGAGTGAGAAAATTCGAATGTCAAAGTCCTTTAAAAAAAAAAAGAATCCTTTTTAATATTGTTTACCACACAGAATCTCAGATGTCAGTGTTATGTTACATTTAAAAGGACTGTTTGCAACTGGCTCTAAATGACAGCTTTATATACACAAAAAAAGCATGTTACCAATAGTGGTTTAAAAGGATAAAATTAATATTTTTGACAATCACAAATTAAATAAAAAATAAATGTTCATTTGGCCGAATAACATGACTGCTGCAATGGCCGTCATTCACGGACATGCCCACACACACACATTAACATGCAACATTAACGTTTTACTGATGTTGTCATTTGCTTCAGATATCGAAAATACCAGAAGGATGTTCTGACATTCATGCCCTCTCACCGCCAACACTTTTCAAAGGCTCCAGGGCATGTGTGTGTTACGTGGGACATAGCTTGTAAGATATAATGCTTGCAGAACATTCGAAAGTTAGCACCCTCTAGGCAGCCCTTGCAAACAGTTCCTTTAAGGCAGTGCTTCTCAAATAGTGCAGTGGGCCCCCTTGGGGGGAACACGGTGATGTGAAGGGGGCGCATGAGAGGTTAATTTGTCATACTTAACATGCAGTTTGACTTTTGAATACGTTTTTATGCTTTCCATTTTGTTGCATTTTCCTGGTTTCAGTTTGGAGTTCAGTCTGTACAGCACAGATAAATAAATAGATATTATGAGTTTCTCAACACTATTTGAAATCTGGAGGATGTGAAAAAATAATTGAAAACCACTGCTTTTAAGCAAGGTGGCCCAAAGTGCAGTCATGGGGACATTTGTGTAAAAAATGTATTGGCTATGGCACATTATAACGCAATTTAAAAAAAGTATATAATACAAAAAAATACATACAAAAAAGTGAAAAAAGAGTAAGATAGAGGTGTTCGAGTGTCACATTCTAAAAATGTACACACACAGAAATGATATAGGATAAGCGGCATAGAAAAGGAATAAACAATACAAATACCAAAAAACGTTGTTTTCATTGTATAAAAACAGCAAAAGTGGGGGGAAAAGAATAAAAAAGCTTATGGTAATAAAAACTGTTGATGCTAATAACACATCAGAGACAATAACACATCTCCTCAGCATCTCTGTTTTAGTTTTGTTTTTTTTACAAAATGTAAGTTATAAAAGCGGTCCCTATGATTGAGTTATTTTTGTTTTTTGTTGTGTGCCTTGGTGGAAAAAGCTGGAACACCCGAGATGAAAGATTAATAACTACAACCAGCTGATTAACTCTTTGGTCTCTCCCGTCTCCTGTGAACTCTCGCAGTAGAACTCGTCAAAGGAAGCCCAGGATTGGTCAAACGCAAGAGCAGACAATGAGGCTTCTGTTTGTTTGGAGCCACCAGCTTCAGCAACTTGGGAGTTGGGGCTGCCAGTATTACTGTATTCTGATGTGCTGATGTCAGCTAGATTGAGTGTGAGCAGACTGTCTGCGCAGGGAAACAACACAGGTGGAGCTTCCAAAAGGTGCGTGCAAGGGAGAGCCAAGTGGCGGGTGATGAACTTGTCGGTCATGTCCCCCTGCGGCTGCCGGTGGATCTTCATGTGAGCGTTGCGCGACTGGATCTTGAAGAAAGTTCTGCGGCAAAAAAAGAAAGAATTGCTAGATGTTACATCACACTCAAGAAGAAAGTTCTGGTTTGACCCACTTGCCGCACTGCTTGCAGGGGTAGCGCAACTCCTTTGACTTCTCCTCCTGCTTCTCCTGCTCATGGTCTTTTCTCTGTTTGTCTTGGAGTTTCTTGCTGTGGTAGTAAAACTCCACACATTGGTGCACTGTCTTGGTCTTCACCTGCGGCATGCAAACACAACAAGTGCCCACCCAGGGGTCTGAAAATGTATTTTTACTGAACAGTACTTTCCTATATTACTTAACATCCTTATCAAAGCAGAGCAGTTGAAAAATTGCAAGAATTTAGAATTTGCACTGTTCGATCTTAAGGAGGATCTTCCAGGACCTTCAAAATGCAAAAAGGAGAAACAGGAGTGAGACAAAAAAAAGGAGCAAGCAATTTATTGCAAACAAGCATTAAAGTGAAATAGACTGTCCATCAGCTGGTCAAAAGTTTAAAACCACAGCCTTTAAAAGCCAAAATCTTGCAAAACTGTAGATTCAATGTCATTTCTGTCAGGTATTCACACTGTCAAGGTCAAACAAGGCCTTCTCTCTGTGAACACGGCCAGATCGTTAAACTGCTTAAGACGCATTAAGACAGTCATTTGAAACTTCTTAAAAGGTCCAGAGGGAACAAAAAACTAAAGTGGTGGACCAAAAAATGTCACCGGTCCGGAGCCAGAGGATCTGAATGATTCTCCGTCAAGACATGGGACCTTCCTCGACCCAAAAGAAGGTCATTGCTGCTGCAAAGTGCAATCCAATAACTATCAGACGGAATCTGAGAGAAGGATTTGAAGAACATAAACATCTCCTTCAGCACCACACAATTGCCCCTTGAAATTTGCTCAAGAGACCCAAACATGAGACATTACAATGTCATCTTGACTGCCCGGATGGCTTCCACTGTTACTGGCATGACATCCCACCTGAGATATTTTCCACATGGCACAGTGGAGGGGGTGACATC
This sequence comes from Oostethus manadensis, assembly GCA_024372805.1. Classification (NCBI taxonomy): domain Eukaryota; kingdom Metazoa; phylum Chordata; class Actinopteri; order Syngnathiformes; family Syngnathidae; genus Oostethus; species Oostethus manadensis. The sequence goes on from QODF01000240.1 coordinate 298,344, forward strand.
TTGATCTGGGAACAATGGAACTTCAGGTTGTGCAGGGGCGTCAAACAGCAGCTGATTTTGTGGAGATGTTTTGGGGTGGGGCATCCCTCACGCCTGTGAGGTAATGACTAATGGCTTTTTCAACAGGGCAATACTTAGGTTCACAAAGCCTGCTTGCCAAAAACTACTTTCACATTTCTATTTTAGGGGTGTTTTGGGTATTTTTTAGCTGTGGTCCTAAACTTTTGATCAGCTGACAAACAGCCTATTTCAGTTTAATGGTTGTTTTCAATAAATTGCTTACTCGGAAATGCTTTTGTCTCACTACCATTTCTTCTTTTTATATTTTGAAACCTCCAACAGTGCAAAATGTGAATTCTCGCAATGCTTCAACTGCTGTTAAAGGTGTGATCAGGAGTGTCACTATCATCATCATCATCAGTCATACCATTTGATGTATGCACGGAAAGTTTTTTCCATGCGTGTTCAGAGCCATGTTGAAGTCCCTCTTTTCACGCTCGCTCCAAAAATCACTACCTGGGTAGGCAAAGAGATGAAATGAAGGACAATGAATACCAATGCTTGACTTTTCACTTATGCACACAAAATGCAAAGTGTAAGTATGCAAGTGCGAAAAGTGGGACAAAGCCCATTCGCAAAGTGTACTGGTTTGGAGTGTGCAACGCATACTTTTTCCCCCAATTTTAAGTACACAACAAAAGAGGAGGAGAGGGTTGGGGTGGGGGCGGAGTGTGGCATACAAAGGCTGGCATTGTACATGCAGTGGGAAATGGGCTCTCATTTTGTTGACTCGCACAATGGTTTTTCCACAAAAGTTAAGGAGTGTAAGCGCATGTTTAAATTCCGTAACAAACTCAAAAGCCGTTAGATGTTTAAGGGCCCGTGGAGTAATGCTGCAGCGATTCTGTGACATGTGATCAAGGCAAGCTGGGGGGCATCATCTGGCATCATGAAAACTAATAATAATAAGACAAAATCAGTATTAATATGTGTCTTTTTTCTGTGTTGTAAATGTATTTTTTAATGAAAAATTTACTGAATGTGCGTATTTTACAATCAATAACAAGGCAGACACATAGCCTCACCGCTAACGTTTGCACAAAGTTTTATTACACACAATCACTTTGTATGGTCTGTGTCTTTAATTGAAGTGTGCCATCATTATTCCTGCTAATGGAACAATAAACTGCAGAGAAAAGTTATAAGGTGAGGCCAGACCCTAAATCAAGTCTAAAGGTAATCAAGTCACATGCCTCAGCAGCCAAGAGCCTCACCACACCGTGCAAGTAATTTGACAATGCTCAGGAAGTGTTTACCAGAGGTTACCTGAGTAGTGGTAGTCTCCTGCTGGTGAGGACTGGGTTTCTAGTAGCATCTCCAATGTGGCCTGTGCGGGGTGCAAGGAGACAGCTGAAGTATGCAATGACTTTGCAAAAGACAAAGACAGAAAATCAGACAAGGATGCGTACCACTATGTTGCCCTTGCAGGAATGCAGACAGTGCAGCGCTAGCTCTGTGTTACTGCCCCCCCCTGGTAGGCAGCTGGAACTACTCATCAACAGCAACTTCTCCACTGTTTACACACATAGAATTGATTTAAAGGCTAAGCTGGTAGAAAGAAAACTAATAAAACAGTATTGGTTGTTCTGTTGAGATTGTTCTTTAAAAACATATTCACAATAAATAAATGACATGTAAATGTAAAACACATTTTCTTATTTGGTTGCTGTGTTAACATGCCTGTGTCTCAATTGGCACACTTTGCATGTTGAGAGTATAAGTGTGTTCACCCTAAAAGAAGTATGGCAAAATGGTCAGTATGTAGCAATGGACCCTTACCGCCTTGTCAACTAGTGTTATTGGAAACTTTGGAAAGCAAATATTGTTTATAAACCTGCATTACTCTTATGCACGCTAAGACCAGTGGAGGTTTTAGATATGGTCCACATGGGCAATTGCCTAGGGTAGTGATTCTGAACTGTGGGTCAGGACACAAAAGTGGGTAACATTTTTATTGGGTCACATGTCTATGCCTAGACATGCAACTTTGTCAAGCTTGAGTAGCGGGGGCACGACATTGATTGGGTCAGTCCGGTACACAGCGGCAGATACGTATCGACGGAGACAGAGCACGCCATAAAGCAGCTCACACCGGGTTGCCTTTAAATGGAAGGTATTTAAGAAGTTTGAGTTGAAAAAAAGTCTTGCAATTTGGGTCGCCCCTGCAGCCAAACCAGCTGAGAACCCCTGCTGTGGGGGGTTCAGTGCTCATTTGCTCATCACGTCAGGATATGCCTGTCAGATGGGCGCCCTTGCCAGGCGGGATACCGAGCGCCCCTACATACTGCTCACACAAAGTGGACAAAACCAACAGATGAGAGATTGTCATCACAAATCGACGTTTCTGTCAATATAAAGTTACATGGATTTTTTGTGTGTTTGTCCGATGGGGGGGCGGGGTGTCAGCAAGTAAGTGTGCAGTGTACACAGTGTAGTTACTGAAGTGTAGTGATGGAAGAATTCCATTTGAGACACAGCCCGTCATCTCCATGATGTTTACCTTGGTCTTGCAAGGCGCTACTCTCTTCCAGCTCTTTCTGCGGCTGCCACAGCAACTGCTCACTGTTGAGTTGCTTGTCTGGTGGGCTTGCCCTGGACCCCTGAGGGGGAAGCTCTGCCTGGAACTCACTGCCTGTGTTGACCCGTCTGAAGAGAGAGAAGAAGTGGTGTGAAGGCACCATGTACAGTAGTGTTCAAAATAGTATCAGTCCAATGTGACTAACCAGGTGAAGTTGTGTTGTTAGTATATTATTATTGTTACATGGCAAACAATTTACCAGTAGGTGCAGTAGATTCACAGAACAAACAAACAAACAAACAAAACCCAGCATTCATGACATGCACGCTCTTAAGGCTGTGCAATTTGGCAATTTTTTGAAAAGGGGGTGTTAAAAAAATTGCAGAGTGGCATTCAATCTCAGCCAATGATCAGCTCCACAATGATCAAACACGGTCTGGAGTTACCTGTAAGTACTGTAACAGTTAGAAGACATCTGTGTGAAGCTAATCTATTTGCAAGAATCCCCCGCAAAGTCCCCTGTTTAAAAAAAAGTAATGTGCAGAAGAGGTTACAATTTGCCAAAGAACAATCAACCGGCCTAAAGAGAAATGGAAGAAGATTTTGTGGACTGATGACAGTAAAATTGTTCTTTTTGAGTCCAAAAACAACAGTCAAAGAGAACTCAAGCCACAGTACACAGTGAAGACAGATAAAGCATGGTGGTGCAAGCATCATGATATGGGCATGTTTCTCCTACTATGGCGTTGGGCCTATTTATCACATAGCAGGGATCATGGATCAGTTTGCATATGTCAAAATACTTAAAGAGGACATGCCCTTGAAATAGGTGTTTCAACAAAACAATGACCACAAACACACTAGTAAACCAGCAGAATCTTGGTTCTAAAAAGGAGTGGCCATCCCAATCCCTGGACGTTAATCCAATCAAGAACTTGTGGGATGACATCAAAAATGCTGTTTCTGAAGCAAAACCAAGAAATGTTAATAAATTGTGGAATGTTGTTAAAGAATCTTGGAGTGAAATAACAGCTAAAAGGTGCCACAAGTTGGTTGACTCCATGCCACACAGATGTGAAGCAGTTATAAAAAACTGTGGTCATATAGGTATATATTAGTTTAGTGATTGACAGGGATGCCAAATCCTAGAAACCAAAAAGTTTGTACAAAATAGTTTTGAATTTGTAAAGTCAACGGCAGACACTGCTATTTTTTTAACACACCCTCTTCAACTAATTCCCCAATTGCACAGCCTTAAGAGCGTGCATGTCATAAATGCTGGGTCTTGTTTGTTTTCTGTGAATCTACTGCACCTACTGGTAACTTGTTTAGTATGTAGCAATAAAAATATACTAATAAAAGTGATTATTCCTGTTAGTCACATTGCACTGCTGTTATTTTGAACACTACTGTACATTCAGCAGAGCATTCAACTTCGTTTTCTCCTTACGCAGTCACATGACACTCCAATTTCTCCTTTTCTGAACAAACTGTTGCTTCCTCTTGAAGATGAAGTGATGAGAGGGAGGAGTAGAGCCCTGTCCCCCGGCGGCCTGGGTTGAGGAGAGGTCGGGGAGTATAGTGACCTCTCCCTGTGTCTTTGCCAGAGTGAAGTATGCTGGGAAATGGAGTTCCAGTGTGGTTTTGATTTATCTGCAAAAATAATCAACATTTTTAGATTGTTGAGCATCGGAACATTGTAAAAAAAAAAATTAACAAAAAATGCACCCTAAGTTGTTACCACAGGTGCGTGCTGGCTCAGAAAATGGTCACTTTCTGCCGCTTCACCATGGTGAGGTGCATGTGATGTGGCGTTGTGTGGTCGGAATGCTGACTCAGGATGTGGAAAGGCTAAAAAAAAGAAAAATCATTATAAACTACACAAATGAGAGTATGGAACTGCACTGCATGAGACAACAGATGTCTCAGACAACAGACTACATTTCCTCCTAAAAAGTAATTGTTGTGGGATAAATATAGTACAATTTACATTCCAACCTTGATTCAACGAAATATAATTTTAGCATCGCTTCACTATTATTTTGCGCTAAACAGTACAAGTAAATTTTAAAATACAGGCATAAATAGGTGGTGGTATAACATAGTCAGTATGTGTCTACTCACTAAAGTAGAACATGGACACATGTTCAAGCGACAACCACTGAACATTGTCACAGATGATCTTAAAGAGCTTCTAGCAATGTGCAGACAGAGAACATTTAGCAATTTCTGTACAAGCATGACCCCCGGGTTACATCCTTAAGGCCGTGAAAAGTGGTGCATGCACAGAATGCCGGCTGCAGGCCGGTAGCACACACATGCAAGAAAGAACTGAACGTCGGTATGTCAATCTGACTTTTGAAAACTCCAACACAGAAATGACAGAAATGAACTGAGAGCCACTGATCTAATATATTGGTTGAACACTGTGGGTCAACATATGCATGCTATGCTTTTTTGTTCTATTCTTTTCAGTGTGGTCTGAAACCTTCTACTGTAATGTTCTGGTTAAAATCTTTAATTGTATTCCTGGCACCAATCAAATTAGCAGCGGGCCGGAAATGGTGCCCAGGCGGCACACCAAATGCTTTGCCAGTATTCTCTTTAAATTGGAACCTTTTTTAAAGCAAACTAAATGCACACACTGGCTCTTACGCGTGATGTTGCAACAATCCCCAGCAAGTGAAGCTCTGAGGTTGCCCTCCATGCTGTTTGCTCTGTCCGACACCACAGGAAGCTGCCACATCACGTTGGAATAAAGCGAAGACAGGGATGGAAAGCGGGCGGCAATAAAGTCGAACGCCCCCTTTGCTTCTCCTCCTGGTGAGGAAGTGGTACAGTCTGTCATGGTAGATGGTAAAGGTGTGTGTGGAGGACTCAACACTGAGGACTGCAGGTAAGATGATGCAGGCGAGACACACTTCTGGTTTAACACAAGGGTGTCTTTCACCACTTTAGATTCCAGTATGGGTTCACAAAACTCTTTGTGGAAATCCTTTGGGAATGTTCTCCGCCGCCGGGAGAGGAAAGCTTCAGAGAAAGAGTCCAGTTTCTGAGGCGCTGATGTTTGAGGAAGACTTCCTGGAGGCAAAGTTTGGCTTTGGCCTGCTGAAGAGGAATGAAGCCATGGCGGTTGGTCCATGTCTTCATGTGAGGACACATAATCCCAATCATTCTCTGCACTGCTGGGTTGCTTAAAAGTGTGGAGCATATCCCTGAAGTACATTCTTCTCAGCTTGTGGCAGGAGCCGTTATAAGTCTCTTGCTCACCTCCAGCATAATCGTTTACGTGGCAGCGACTATCCAAATCGCCGCACATGCTCTCACAAGACCTCCAGCTTTTGTTTGCTTTATTGCCGCTCTCATACCACGCGTCAACAAATTGCTGACCCGCGTGGATGCCTTCTAAATGTGTGTCGCCTGTTTTCCTCCAAGACGCAAAGGACGTCACTCGACTTCCATACGGCTGGAAAGAGTCCACCTCAAGGCTTTGAAGGCCAGGTTGTGGAAGGTGGAGGGATGCGTAAGGTGGGTGGAGACTGGCAAAGGGGTGAGCGGATGGAAGGTCCTCCATGGTGTTCAGCTAGGAAAGATGCAGACATTCGGTAAGTATCTTTGAACAGAAATACTACAGAAAAGATGTATGTCATGGAGGTATGGAAACATCTGGAACACATCCCAGCGGACACACCTTGACTTGCCAGCCTATCGCAGGGCACATATAGACAACCTTTCACACTCACATTCATACTATGTCAACTATGGACAATTAACGCTGCCAATTAACTTAATGTGCGTGTTGTTTGGAATGTGGGAGGAAACCGGAGTACCCATAGAAAACCCCCGCACGCACACGCACACACACACACGCACACACACACACACACGCACGCGCGAGGAGAACATGCAAGCTCCACACAGAGATGCCCAAGCAATGGAGACTTTGGACACCTCTTATTGACACTATAAGGCTGATTACTTTATTAGTATAATTATTATTATTACTATTATTATTGTAATTTATCACCACACTTCACTAGATTTACTATTATTTGTAGCTTTTCCCTTTTGTTGCCTAAATGGTAGCAAATATTGGTATTTCTGAAACCAGTTCTTCATGCTCAAAAATCAATTCTCAAATCAAAATATTGATACTTCACTCATTTGAGGTTATGTTTGCCTGTTGAAACGCTGAGAAATCGCAAACATAGACATTTTTGAATTAGTAATAGTAATAATAATAATTCATCATTTATTTGAATGATTTTATTTCCTTTGTGTTTTGATTTTTTAAAACACAATTTTTGCGTATTTGACATGATTCACCAGACCATTTACTCCTGTTTTTGATTGTAAATCACCCTGCTACCTCAATATACCATCCCATCCATCCACTTTCTGTTAGCCTCACGCTTCAATATACTTAAGGTTTTATTTTAAAAATAATGAATCACTTGAATTGTTAATGTATTTAATGAATCCGTTAATTGTTGTCTTGTATTCTTTATGCTACTGTATGATATGAAATACACTACTTTTAAATTTACCAGACACATTAGGTGACTTTGCATCAGATCGGTATCGCTGATACCAGCATGAATTTGACTCAGTATGGGATTGGAAACTAAATCAGTGGTATCGCACATCACCAGTAAGTGGCACTGTAAATACCTTTCAGTGTATTAGCCACTTGTGGTAATGGTTAAATTTATTTTGAACATGCATACAAAGGAATACTTTACATGTTACAATTCTAAATGCCCAAAAGGGAGTAGGAAGAATCAAACCATAGTTAATTCTACCCCCTCTCAGTTTCACATGAATAGCTAAATCATTTTTCTCCTTCCTGTATGCAACATTCACTCTTTGCCAATTCTGAAATAAGAAAATGAAAATATTCTGGTTTTCAGTTTTGCAGGCCGATTTTTCTAATAGAGAAAAGATCTTATTTCTATCATTATTTAATTCCAGAGTTATTTTGCATCATTGAAACTAAGAAATAATATTATAGGCAGAATAAAACATGTTGTGTAACCTCCGAGAAGACTTTCTGAATTTCTTGGGTTATAGGTAGTATTTTGTATTTACAACAATTTTCTATCCATACAGAGGAGCCAAACTTTTCATGTATTGAAATTCTAAAACACCTACGAATCAAATGAAATTAAAATCAAATTAAAATATGGTCACCCTCCTATTGATTGTTAGGGAATAGCTAGAAAATGTCTGTGATGGATGTTTAACGAGCGTTTAATGTTTCAATAAATGTCTACTGACAAAAATAATTTAAAACAGTATTGCATCTTTAGGGATTATTTTTTTACTTTTAAAAAAGATACATTATTGTCCTCATAGGTTCAATATTGTTCTCTACAAGGTGTAAAGCAGGGGTGCCCAAAGTGCTGCCTGGGGTCATTTTTGTCCAGAAGCATGTTTTTATTGTTTTTATTTTTTATTGGATATCATTAAGAAATGATATCATGATTCATGACATATATTGTTAGACATTCCGCTAATTGCTTTGCCAAGCATAATACAAAGGTAAAATGTGGATGTCTTGTTCAGTTAGCTGAGCATGTGTTTTGGTTTTAGCATCTTTAGTGCACAAAATGCATCAAGGTGGTTCCATGCATCCTTTAAAAAAATGTTCCTTTGGAAGTATCATCCCAAAAAACTGTACCTTCTTTTCTGAGGGTGTCAGTCCTCATTTCCAGGCAATCCAAAGAGCGCAAAATCCAAATAATAATAGTGCATTAAATCTGCAGAGCTCGTAATTTAGCATAATGAATACCTTTTAACAACTAACGAGTCAGGCAGAGAATAAGAGAACTTGTGCTAAAGCAAAGCCGCAAAAAGATTGAGAGAAGTTGTATAATACCTGCACGGCTTCATGTTGGGCTTTCTGGTCCCAAAGAGGGCAGTGAGTGAGCACAAGCCGAGCAAAAATGCAATACAACTGCATGAAGGGCAAAGATGACTTCTGCTTGTTTGCTCGTTTTTACTCACCAGTTTTTGCGGTTGTTCTTTCTGACTCCTTCTGACATTTCCTCTCTCAGCCGTTCACATCATCACCTCTATCTGGATCTGTCTGTGTGAAACTACTGTATATCTGTGTGTGTGTGTCCCTTCACAGGTTACACACACACACACAAGTTACAAGCACAGTGTCACACATAACTAAGACAAAGGGGCACACACACACACACACGCAACAAACCACACACGTTGTTCACATACACACTTGGACACAGGTGTCAGAGAAGTGGTATAGTGATGCAGTCGCTCTGGGTCGTCGTGGTAACCACATCCTGAGGAAACAAACGCTGATGGATCTCCCTGCCTCTCTGCTATCTTTAACTCTACATACCCCCCCCCCCCCCGCTCCCCATACATACACACACATTTACCACTCTTTCCATCAAAATGTTTGTTTCATTTTTGCTCATCTGCTATGCACTCATCGCCCTTTTTGTACTTAGTGCTATCTTGTCAGGGCCAGGATGCTGAATGTTAGCAAATGTTAGCAATGTTAGCAAAAGCCATCATCATCCTAATAAATTACATGAATTTGCACGGCAGTGTCTTGCATGTTAGATGTTAGCATTTTGGGCTTATCTTTGGTTTCGGATGGCATATTGTAATCTAATTACTTGGTCCATACAAAAAGCCATAATTTGAATGCATTGAAATGATATGGCATCTTTGAGGAAACTTCCAGTATCATTTGAGCATCTCATTGCCTTTAAGTGCAAAATTGCTTTTCCGAGGGAAACTTCTATATGAGGCTCCCTCCCTACTGTGTTCATGATGAATTCTGTTGAACCACATTTAAATGCCGGACCTGATGTGAAAGATTGAGGTGAGTGGGGGTTGGGATGGGAGGGGAGGGTTGGGGAGGTTAGGGACAAAGGACAAAGGAAAAGGTGCAGAAGAACCTCACAAAAAATATTTCAACAATATTATAAACCATAACAACCATGATAAGCACAATAACAACAACAACCAGAACAATGACGGCGCAAAATGGGCAAAAAGACAGGAAAAGAGAAAAAACAATACTACTAATAAAAATAATAAATAAAACACAACCCTCAGGAACACCTCAGGAACACCTGAGAATTGAATACATTCCTAAAGGTGTTTTTGCATTTATGTGGGCAGGTTAGTGGGGAAGTGTGGTGTTTGCATGTTAACATCTTGTTTGGCAACGCAGCCGGAAAGGTCACATTGTGCCAGCGCTGACATAACCAGAGGCCTGGCAACTCAAACCGAGAGTCGGCTGCAAACGAGCGACCTGGGTGTGATTCTCGGTATTGTCGTCTTCAAATTTCCCCGGTGACGCCACATTAACACAGCGGCCTTGAATTACAGTTTGTAGGCCCTGAACTGTCTGCGCTCTCTTTGACATTTGAAAGCAGCAACACATTTGTCATGCACTTAATAGCTACATAAACTGACAACTGACAAGCGCTTTATGGTACTTCGCATCGCCACTAAAATAAAATCTTTGCTTGGGCACTTTTTTGCACGGGGGTGTCAGGAGAATACTCAATTGAGATTTGCAACATTACTTTTGGTAATTGCAATGGTTGACTTTATTTGAACATTCATACAAGTTACATTGGAATACACCACATAATACAATTGGCAGTTCCACGAGCTTAAAAAAGCAGGAAGAAGCAAAGCTTATTTAATCCTACACCAGTTTCAATACATTTCTTCACTTCCTGTATTCCAAATGTATTATTTGCAAGTTAGTTATCTTAATTAGCTTTTTTGCGGTACATTTAGCGACTGAAGTGTACTTTTGTTTCCCCATATGTCCTCACATAAAGTTAGATAGGGTAACACCCGAGAACATTAACGAGTATGGAGTCATTTTTTGTCAAGGACAATTTTTGCTTTATTCCGTATTGAGGTATTTCTTGCCACTTTATGTTGTATGTGTTCATTTGTGATTCCCAGAATTTTACCCTTTCAATGTCCACATCATCAATTTGTATTTTGTTGTGAAAAAAAAAGTATTACAATCTACTAATTTAATTTCCAGTACGTTAAACTTTTCTGCACTCTGTGTGTAAGCTAGCAGCCCCGCCTCCACCCATTGCCACAAAGAGACTGTATGACTGACAAAAGGACTTACTTCATTCATGCCGTTGTTCTATGTAACAAATGCGGCAAGGTGCTGAAACCAATGCAGAGTGAACTCTCTTCCTGTCTCTTTGGAGGTGAGAGATGAGAAAAAACAGACACACAGCAATATATTGTGGCTGGCAAAACGATAGTTTAAATTTGTGTGATTAATTCATGTATTTATTATAGTCCCACGCCATAAGAAAGATACAGGGCAAAAACCACCCTACATGTCAAAGAGTTCAAAGACAAAAACCCCTGCTGAACAAAAAGAACATTGCCCCCCTTCCCGAAAAAGCACACCTGTTGCCATCGGGAAGTTCACCAACAGGGAATTCTAAACTGCACTGCTGAAACGGGGAAAGAAGCTGAAAGGCACAAACATCTACATGAATGAGCATCTGACAAAACAATGCCAAGAAACCACGAGGACTGAGAAAGCAGGTAAAGATACAAAGCACTTTGCACACCCATGGCAAAATCTCCAAACTAAATAGCTGTCCAGTAGAAGACTGCTTAGACTCAAAGATATCAACGATCTGGATAAATATTAAAAGATCAAATCACCCTGTCAAGTAATATGGAGGATACAATTCGCAAAGAAAGACCCATGCAGTTACAAGGAATACATTCAATTACAGTTTACATTTGCTATCGTTAAAGGGGCCTGCTCGACAAAATAACTGAAATTGGGAAACTATGTATCTTTGTTCATTGACACAGTGTAACAAACAGATCAACAGGAAGTGGATCTGGATATCAAGAGAAAAAAGGTAATTGATAGGGAGGAGGCAGGATTAAATAAGCTCTGCTTCTTCCTACTCTTTTTCCAATCATGTGGAACCGTAAGAAGAATGTGATGTTAACTGTATGCATGTTCAAAGTAAACCATCGTGAGGTTCCGGCCCTGCCTCAAGCACTGCCACTTTCAGCTTTGTGCTGAACTGTTTAAATGACAAAAAGTGACTTTTTGGCTTTTTATAAACTATAGGACTTTAAAATTGGCATGTTACATAAAAGGTCCCACAAAATAACAAATGGGAGTAAGAAGATTCCATAACGCACATTTAAATCAATTGCTTGTCACATTACACAAGACAAGTACAAGGGAGTCAGTACACAACTTAGTTTATTCATTTCCGTTGACCAACTTTTCTTTAACTCTTTTTTTTCCTCCTCTGTTCCTGTCACACACGTCTCTCCTGGCAACAAAGCCAAACAACTAAAAGTAAAATTGTTTTTAAAGAATGGAATGTGTGAATAAGCATTTTCAAAGTGCACGTCTGAAATTACATTAAAAAGCCCCCCCCCCAAAAAAACTGGTTATATGATGGCATTCATCATTTCTTGTTTAGCCAAATCCTATCAATGTGTAAAAAGAAATGTTCTATAGTCACATTTATTCTTCAAACATCAGTCTTAAAACAAAAATTTAAGTCATCTACATTTAACTTTCTTGCAGCTTGGCGCCCTCTTCAGCCCGTGTAGGGGAAGTGCAGAAGAATGCCTTGACCAGGGCCCACTGTGATTTTGTCCAGAGGGACTGTGGAATCTACCTCCAGTTCTGGATCGGTGGACACCTTCACTATTGCTAATTCTGGCAATTTGACTCCTTCTGCAGGAATAAAGAAAAGGGTAAAAGAAAATGCTGAATAATGACAAACGAAAAAGGGGTAGGACTTGCCTGTTGGCTGCAGCTTAAGTTCTAGCGTCTCCGGCGCCGAGCCCCAGTTAACCGCTGTGATGAATCGGTCGCTCTGGTCCCACAAGCGTAGGAAAGAGAGCGAGGAGGCGGACGACTGGAGAGGGTAGTAGTCACCGTGGAGGAGGGAGCGTTCTTTACCACGAAGGTCGCTGAGGGATTTGAACCATTTCCTCACCGCTGTGTATTCTTTACGCTCAGCCTGTGTGTGTGGTTCAAATGATGAATTAAAATATATCTCTCTATATACACAAAGATTTAACAATACAGGCACTGTATTTTTAAATACTAGAATAAAGTTCAACTAAAGTCAATGTTTTGCTTCTGTTGCCTTTGATTTAATAGACCATATGTTTTAGCCTGCGCCTTAAAATACCGTAAATCAGAAATTCCGTCAAATCAAAAAAAGTTTTGGCAAGTTTGACAACCTTGTAAAGCAAACAAACTTTCGTAAGCCGAAGCAAAAAAGATAATCACACAGGTCTTTCGTATCCCAGAGTTGCACTGTATATATAAAAATGACAAAAAAGTTGAAAGCACTCAATTTCCCAACCTTGCTTACCTCTGATGTCTCGTTGACAGCAGCTCCTTCCTCTGGCTCCTTCTCAATGTCCCAAACCATCTTGGGAGATCCGTCTCCCTGCATCTGGAGGCCGATTTCGTCACCATAGTTGAACACGGGTGTTCCAGGCATGGTGAAGAGCAGCAACTGATAAAGGCGAATCAAAGCTTGAGATGCGGCCCGTTTGGACATCTGCTCCTGTTGAGCAGCGCCAAGACCCCAAGCCAGGCTTCTCTGCTGAGAGTGCAGGGTGTCTAAGGCGTTGATGCGCTCCCCGCCTGTGGATATCAGCACCGAATGACTGGCATTAGCATTTAAACTGCACTGGGTGAACCTAATTGGAGAGTACAGTGCGACAAAAGCAGTTGGTCTACCTTTACTTCTGGTGCTGAGCAGGTCCGACAGCACAAGATCAGCGCTGGAGCCATTGACCAGCTGGGACACCTCAGTGGCCGAAACACCTTCAGCCACGCCCATCAGCAGCCTAACAGGATCAAACCCCAATTATTTTTCTCTCCTAAATGTCCACTAGAGGTCACTTTATAGCAGCTTTTACTGGTCTCATTCTACGGCTCCACACTACAGCAGATCCCAGCTTTGCAGTGGTTATTTTATTAAATAAAAACAAACATTTTAAAGCAACTGAAACATAAGTCATACAGTACTGCAAAGTTCATGTTCTAAATAAACCGAATGCACAATGGAAAAAATGAGGAAATGGACTGCAAACAAGTAAAAATGAGAAGGTGATGTTGAAAAAATTAAATCCAAATCATGTCTGATTTTGTCTTGCAGAAGGTTTTAACAAGTAAGGAATGCAATCGTATCTCGCAATATCGCGGTTTGATTATTGCTCTGTAGATTTTTCAAAATTAATGATCATTGTATCTAGGTTGAGTATGGCATTTTATTAATCAAAAATATTGAAAGACAAAGGCATATGTTGTATTCTGGCCACTAGGTGTCAGCAGTGTTCCATTTAATATTAAATACCGTCACACTGCATGGAGTCAACCATGGCATGGCAGACATGACAAAGTGAAAAAGTTTTGGGCATTTTTGTCCTTCTTCCCACTCCATTTGAAACCCTTTTTAAAGTTTAGAATGCAGTGAATAAACTGGAAGCTGACTAGTTAGCTCGTTAGGATGTCAATGGTTAAAGCCACAACCGTCTTTTGGATCCCTGCAGTGATCCCATAGCCTGCGCATTACAGTTGAGCAATACAATAAGAGGGATGCATTTTTCTCTTGAGATGGTGTGCAGATAGTCTCAGTAAAAAAGGTAACTTTAAGAAAACTTGAAAGATGCCATATCCTTTAGAGTTTAGTCAACTTTATTGTAATATAAGTTGACTAAAATGTTCTGAAATTAATGACCAAAAAACATTTGTTTAAAATAAAAAAAATACTACATATAAACACACAAGAATTTAATTGGCTGTGAATACACAGGGATCTACTGTGCAAAGAAACCCCCTGCACTGCTGGAATGCTTTTCATCTGCGTATCTAAGTAAACTTTCTCACAAGCCCTTCCACTCCCTTTCCACATTCACACACTTCTTCCATTTTGCTTACTTTTTTTCACCCTCCGTGTCGTTGCCCTGGACCATGCTCTGCAGGCCTGACCAGTCCAGCGCATTGGAAGCCGAGTCGAGCCCGGAAATCTTGATTCCGTTGATGCCCAGACTAAGCCAGTACTCCGCCGCAGCCTGAAAGACAACGTCAGAACTTTTTGTTTTTAGCCTGGAGGCAGCAAGATAGTACGTTTGAATAGAGCACAAATGCATGATAATTCCTACCTGGACTTTATTCACGACATCATTAAGGATGCTGTCGCTGAACCACGGAGACACTCCCAGATAGTTTGGAGTCAAGTCGAGCACCACAGATAGACCTGAATGGATGAGGAATGTATTAACTACAAATGCAATGTTCAATTCAGTGGATCCCTGACTATTCGACACACACACAGTACTAGTGCTGGGATCTATGACGCTATAAAAGTGTCTGCCGTGCTATTTCTTTTCTATCTGTTCTAACCTAATTTGATACATTATTGAAGCAAATATTTTAATAAATACGCAATGACAAATGTACAAGAGTGTCCATAGTAACAAGACTACTTAACGTTATCTAACTTATGAGTGCTGAAAGATGGACAGGCAAGAGGTTGAAGTCTCATGCCTGGAGTCACAACAAAGACATCTGCGCAGAGAGTCCAAGAAGAAACTTTTACCAAAAGGAGGAGGTACGTCTGTGATTTGGTTACATTTTGGGTTCAAGAAGTCTGACAAAGGGCAGAAAACTGTCGTATGTACCAACTCAACCTATACATTTGCCAAACACTTGAAATAGTTGTGCACTTAAAAAAATGTTAGGAGTTATTCAATTTAAATGTGATTTTTTTTTTTTTTTATGTGAAGGCTACTCTAGTTCTACCTCCACCAGATCGGTTGTCTTTTGATACATTTATATTGCTGCACTGAAATTTATTCTTCTCATTTGTGTTAGTTCAGTTAACTGTCACTTCAAAATAAAGTTGAGAAAAAAAAATTATATTCTTTGATATTTTTTTCAAACTTTTCAAAGAATAACTGAAAACAGATTTTTTTGTGGTATATCGTGATGTAAAATATTCCATATCGTGATATATGATTTTTTCCATATCGCCCATCACTATAAGCACATGTGTATGTGACGTTCAAATAGCTGAGTGCTTTTATACTTCCTATTGGTGGCGCCACAACCTAGGAAATGTGGGGGCATAAAAAGATGACGCGGCATGATGTCTTTATCTTAGCCATACTGCATAGCAAATATAATCATCATCTATTGTCGATCATTATCTAGTATCTATATATTTTACAACTTGAAATGAGGCTTTAGAGGAGACG
Organism: Oostethus manadensis; assembly: GCA_024372805.1. NCBI lineage: Eukaryota > Metazoa > Chordata > Actinopteri > Syngnathiformes > Syngnathidae > Oostethus > Oostethus manadensis. Next base: position 314,215 of record QODF01000240.1, read on the forward strand.
AATGAGCTGGGGTACAGTATGTTGTTGTAGACGCAGCAGCATGATCAAAGTGTAAAAATAGATGATCATCTTTGCTATTTATGGGTGGTCTCGGATGAATAGCAGGGATCTACTACATTAGGTATCAAGAAATGATTGTATGAACACCCACCCTTCTTATGGGACTTTTCCAAGACAGCAAGCAGGTCCTTCTCGCTTCCCTGAGTAGGGTCGATCCGTTTCAAGTCCAAAGTGTCTGGTTTGTCTGCCTGCACTGTGTGAATAGGGCCAAGCACTAAACCTTTCACCTTAAGCTGGTTGATGTTGTCCAGCTTCTTCTCAACACCTGCACACACACAGAATGAAAAGTTATGTGGGATGAGAGCAAAACAGTCAAAAATGGAAGACACTCCTGCTCTGTTTCAGTGTTGACTCAGGGCAGGAACACGTGAACAATCCCTTCACGGCCTCTGGAGGCCATGTGACCACAAAAAGATCCTTTATGGGAGAACAAGTGATGTGTGCTGTTGGTGTTGGTTGGGCTTCTGCCAGGTACCTCTTAGAAATCCGAGCCTCCCTGCAGCAGCACAATGCATCCTCCCACCAACCCAAGACAACCAAATTGTGCTGCCCCGCTTTGGCTCCAAATAACACTTTTTAAACAAAAAATACCCCCCCCAAAAAAGATAACATGTTACTGATAATGGTTTAAAGGAACAGATTTGACAAATAAATGTCCATATGTTTCCAAGATTTTCAGTTAAAACTTCATTTTTAAAATCGAGTAATGAACAATCAAGTAGCAAGATAGTTAACTAATTGTTGCAGCTCTTTTAACCTTTAAATAAGGCTGACGCTGGTGCTGAGGTTGCAAACTTGCAGAAGTTGCTTAACATCCAGCTGATATGAGAGCATGTGATATACTGACAAAGTGACTCCGTTTTTTTTTGGAGAACTTGAGACACCACTTTGTCAGCGGTTTAATACCGAGGCAGCTGCTTTGTCACAAGAATTATCAAAGATGTGCAAAAGCTACAATAAGCCTCGCTTGTACTGGTGTGAAGTAGAAAGAGCAATGCTAATGTTGAAAAAAAAAAAAAAGTAGTAACATGTTAGCAGTACCTGCCAGTCCATTTGAGAAAGCCTCGAGGTCAGATATCTGGTACAAAGGTCCCATGTTCCACCAGTTCATCTCCGGAATGGGTTTGCAGCGTGGAGCCTGCACTATGATGACAATGGCTCCAGCCAGCATGCCCACCCAACCTAGCCAGAAAAGGATGAGCAGCACCCAGCGGGTTCGTACCCAACTGAGGAGAAAAGCTCGGGATTTAGTTTAACTGAGCCTATGACAATAAAAATACTTCTTACTGATTAACTCTCACCCTGGAGTGCCTGCAACCTTCATGAGTTCTTCCTTGGACAGGCCTGTGAATGCAACATCCTCCTCGGGAACCTTCACTTTAACGCTGCCATTCTTCTCACCTCCTACAGTCTGGACATCGCCAGTCATGGGCTGCTTCTCGGGGTCCAGCTCGTTCAGCTCCACATCCTTCATGTCCACCTCGGAGTCCTTGCTCATCTTTAGGCTACATTCCAGAGGGCATTCATACACACAGAGGTTGCGATTTAAGGAAGGATCCGCCATTCACTTTGACCTCGCCACCTTCAGGGCAGAAAGTGGGCTAAAGGCGACTTCAATCTCCTTTTAAATGGACTTTTTGAGTGCACTGGGAATGTGTGAACAGATAGACAATTTTGTCTTCCATGACAAATATACCCATCTAGACTGACTAAGAACGTTTTTGTAAACTTTTATCAATACAGGACTACTAACGCAGAAAAACGTCACATCCGTCTGACGTAATGAGCCGTGAACGTTGCATGATTCACGTGGCTAGCTAGCCACATTTAAGGGGCGTAAACAACCGTGTTTATTAATAAAAGTCGTTTTTTACGTTTTTAAAAGTCGACATGTTTGGCCAGACTGGACTGCAACAAGTGGAAGTTTAGGTTTTTTCCCCCGTTTCAGTTTTCCGCTAGGGTCACGTTGTCGACGTTCGAAACCACCTTCGTCATCAGGTGCACGAGGCTAAAGCACGCGTCTATTCGTACATAGAAAGTATCAACGCAGAAAAAAAAAGCGTGGCTCTTTACCTGGGAGTCGTAAATGATAACCCCTCCTGTTTAGTGCTCTTTTGGAACTCTTTCTTCAGAGCAGGCTCTTCTCATCTCCTTCAAAGACGCTCGGTGCCTTTATGTAGCTACTTTGCCGGCCACTCCTACAGCTTAGCGTCGGGGTGGGAGGGTTGATACAAATATCGACACCATCGATACCAAGCGCAGTACCCGTATTGGGTCGATACTAGTGTGATTAGATCATCATTTTTAAAGTTCTCTTCTGTTCATTTTCAGAATATGTTTTCCCTTCTGTTGTTACTGTGTTGATCGGTGTTAATATGGCTATACAGTATTTATTTATTCGATTGTAGGGTTATTTCACAATGGTTCTCATTGAGAAATTGATTATACCCACTTTTTTATTTGTACTGTAGAGACTGAACTCAAAACCGCAAGCAATTAAATTTATTGCATTGTTACTATTTAATGCAGAAAATCTTGACTGATAGACTGAAAATCACATAATTAAAGGCGCTTGAAAAATATTGGCAATTTGTATCAGCAGAACAGGCCCCCCATATTTACCGGGTATCGGGCCGACACCAGAATGTGCAGTATCGCCCAACTGTAGTGGGTGGTGACTCCTACCCAGAGAACAACAATGGACTACAACCCAAAGTGTAAAATATATATATATATATATATATATTTGATAACAGTGTCGATCAACAGCTGCAAACCGTACCATGATGATTAAGATATCATCATGCCGTTGCCGTTTCTTTCCTTGGTGTGCCTTTACCCAAGATGTACAAGACAAACCAAGAAAAACAGGTCTTCAAAGTGTGTCTCTCCTCAGAAGTGTTGTTTTAAGGCCATAGCACGGATGCACAGAGACAGGAAGCTTAAAAGTCCACAAAGAACATGTCCTGTACAGCGCACAGCTCGTCTGCAGTTTTGCTTGGCACATTTATTTCATCCCTTCATACAGGTTGGGCTTGACCTGACTCGTCCTGGGGTGTTTGTCAAATCTGGAACCCTTGTATATTAGACGGATGGGTGAGAAAAAATGATGAGTTTTGACCATAAGCTTCTTCTTGAAACACAAAGCACAAGGTGACACCACATGGAGTGTTATGAAGTGCACCTGTTGGTCACATTGGGGTCGCCCAAAATAATCAAAAAATCGATGAGGACGCACGGGTAGTCCGGTGTTTTGGCTTGCAGGTGCCATTTCGAACGTTTGTAAAGGGCTGTACTCCAACAAGGGAGTTCGCCCACGAAGCCCCTATGCACAGGTAGTCGGCCATTTTGGTTAGAAGGTGTTTACAAACAAAGCAATAAAACTGACCCCTTTTTTTCTGTTAAAGTGCTTGGCAATGATGTAATCATCTGTTGGCACCCCCATCAAAAGTTTCATTGATTAAGTCTGATGTAGTCATTTACTCTTTCATATTCATTCCAGTGGGAGTTCTATTGTCTTAGCCCTGATAACGTCACATCGACAGCCCAGCAGCAAACCACACAGAATGAATCGCATTGAAGGCCCACCAATGTTAGCGACAGTAAGCACATTCAAACAGACGTGAGTGCATCCAAATAAAGATACTAAAATAACTGTTTACTCTCGCTGCAGGGGTGGGGTTACAGTTATGGACAAGCTTCTGGGAAAAAGACCTCCATGGAAACTAAATGGCATGTACAAAAGAGGATGTAGCTTTCTAGATAATGCATTTACGCATATGGTTTCAAGGGCTCGGTCCTTTGGGACTGTGACATTCATACTATTTTTGGCCTCCTCCTGTGTTTTATTGCTCATATTGAATCGTGCATGTGGGGCCGTATCAAAAGTAACATGTTTCTAGGGACTGACTCCTCCAAGAAGGCAAACAGCCGTCACCTGTTGCTGCTTTTAACTTGTGTGTGTGATTGGCAGTTGTGCTGTGCATGTAGCCCTGGAGGAAAATGATTTTGTCTTGGGGGGAAAGGAAGCCAGGAAACTAAAGGCGGAGCAAAAAGAAAGAGGGGAAAGGGCAGGAGCCCTGAAAGGGTGCGGGATGTGTAAACATGTTTATGAGTTTGGGGTGCAGTACAGTTTGGAACAACATTTGCAGCGTAAAGCAGTCACGGGTAATGATAGAAACACAATACGCCAAAGTCTGTCTTGTGTCTCTGGAAAGACTTTTAAAGATCACTTCCCATGTGTGGTGGGGGTTGTACGGGTTGCAGTAAAATGTTTTCCTCCAGACCAGCACAAATAGGATGCTTGTTGGCTTAGTTTTGTCAGGACAGAGGGAGAGTTCTCCTTTAATGCTTTAAAACTGTGCACAGTACAAAGGAAATAATGCTGGATAGTTTAGTCTGCCTTGAGGCCAAACTGTGCATCCATCTCCTTTCAACAAAGAGTTGATTCTAAAAAAAACATATCTTGCATTAAGTGGCAAAGAAAGACAAAACTACACTCTGAAAAAGTTCATAAAGTACATACAACAGGCTAGGCGGATGCACGTGAGTGCACACATGCCGAGCCTCACTATAAATTCCTGTCTGATCTTTCAGAGGGAGTTTATTTAGCAAGACAGCACAAAACACACTCACACAGTGGACCAGTTTAGACCGGCCTGGGCTTTGCTTTCAAGTAATTCTTTGTAGAAACAGACCAGTCTTACAGGTCAGACTGGAGCACAGTTGCAGTTTCCTGTAAATTTCCTGTAACTCCAAACGAGGACACCATGTATTTATCAGCTGTTTATAACTTTTATGTAATAGATACAGGGAAAGGCAAGAGCATGCAGTCAAGCAGTGTGATGTTATGGCTTTATGGTCACTGATAACAGGGTTTTTGGTGGTGTACATTAGCCTATTACCCAAGTACATGTAATACATATCTATTTACACGTCATCTGCAGGTGAAAGAGGATAAAAATTCACTTCCATGTACTGTATGTCCGTGTCGAGCAGAGTGGCGCAGCGGAAGCGTGCTGGGCCCATAACCCAGAGGTCGATGGATCGAAACCATCCTCTGCTAACGATCTTTTGTTATTCTCTGAATAATATAGATACTTATTGTAGTTATAATGTTGCTTTTATTATAGAAAGTAAGTGCTAATTTTGTTGACATTTTTTGTTAGAATTGTAACTTACCGTCTAATATATATGTGATACATTTCCCTTTGATATAATACATAATCTATATACTTCTACATAACAGAACACATGGAGCATCAATATTTTGCTACTGCCGCAAAGATAACTTCCACAGTTTGTTCTTATTGCAGTTTTTAAACAGGATGAAATCATCACTTTGTCGGTCGGTTGATTCCCGGACAGGGGGGCGCCAGGAAGGCAAAATCTTGCTTTTGACTCGCGATGCGACCCTTGACAGGAAAAAGCCGACATAATGAATCTGTTAATGTCATTTTTGCATTTTAATGAGTCTCTAATTTGAGCTCTAGCGCTATCAAGTGGAAATTTATAATCACTACAGATAAATGACAGACAACGATACAATATATGCCGCACGGTGACTGAATGGGTAGCATGTTTGCGGTTCAGGATTCGAATCTCCGTTGGGCATCTCTGTGTGGAGTTTGCATGTTCTCCCCGTGCGTGCGTGGGTTTTCTCCGTGTACTCCGGTTTCCTCCCACATTCCGAAAAAATGCACGTTAAGTTAATTGGCGACTCTAAATTGTCCAAAAGTGTGAATGTTTGTGTGTCTGCCCTGTGATTGACTGGGGACCAGCCCAGGGTGTACCCCGCCTCCCGTCCAAAGTCAGATGGGATAGGCTCCAGCATACCCGCGACCCTAATGAGGATAAGCGGTATAGAAAATGGATGGATGGATATAATATATTGTTTATGTCCACTTGTGTTAGTCAAACGCACTGCAATATTGACAAATAATGGACTGCAGATATTAAATTGTATCTGCAATAGTACAATAAAAAACGTTTGACGTCAACACCCCCGGCTACGTCATCACGCACGCACAGACGTCAGCAACCCGGAAGCGAGTAGAGTAGAGTAGAGTAGAGTAGGTGGCGCAAATTGTCCGACAGCTCGCCTCGGCTGTTGTGCTGAGTGTGTTTTTGAAATCACTGAATATCGAAATGTCACGGAAAGCCAAAGAAGAATTTCACCGCTTCTTTAGCGTTACCGAATCACGCACCCACGAGAAAGGACATACGGAGTACAAAGTGACAGCAAGGGTTGGATGTTTTCACTCTCTGCATGCCTTAAAGACTTTGTCATGAGCCGGTTGGGATCTCTTGTAGTTGTATTTGTAATATTTGCCTTGTTTTCGAAATGCAACTCTTCGGGTGCGTCGCTAGATAGCTTATTTAACGCAAACAGTGGCGCACTGTGTGCAGCGATCAGATAATGAGAAATTGTGACTGAGTTCATGAGGTTGCCTTGATCTCCCCTTGCAAACAGATTTTGCCCATGAAGCTCAAGCAAAGGACTTCTACCCCCTCATAACTTGCTTTCTGAACAAATACATGTTTATGCTCAACACAATATATCCTTTTTACAGTTTGTTTCCAAGGCAAGACCGCATGACGTGAAGGAGGTGGTCTTGTGGAAGAGGTATTCAGAGCTGAAGAAGCTCCACGGCGAGCTGGCCTACACTCACAGGAACCTCTTCAGACGACAGGAGGAGTTTCCGCCATTTCCACCGGCACAAGTTTTTGGTTTGAATGAACAAATTTTATTCCTTACGATTGCTTCTAACTCATGCTCTTGTTTTTGTTTTAGGGAGATTTGATGAGGCTGTGATTGAGGAGAGGAGAAAGGCTGCAGAAACTTTGCTGGTGTTCACTGCAAGCATACCTGCACTTTATAACAGCCCCCAGCTGAAGGACTTCTTCGTGGTAACACACGCACATACAGGCTTTAATAGGGTCAAAGTCATGAGCAATCACGTTGCTTTTTCCCCACCTCAGGGTGGAGAGGTCACTAGGCCGCTGGAGTCCTTAATTGAATCGTCCACAGGGCCCCTGCCTCCCCCTCTAATTCCTCTCCCCAAGAAGCGGGCCTCAGACTGCGAGCCAGCAGAGGAGGAGGTGGGGAGGGAGGCGCCCACGTTGCCCCAAGACTTGGGAAACAACCTGAGCATCGACGTGGGGAAGCCTGAGGTGGCGGTTGAGGCCTACAGCGAGATGGGAGATGAAGCAAGAGAAGGAGGTGGAGGAAGACGCAAAAGGGCAGATGATGCAAGTGAAGGGGGTGGAGGAGGAGACAAAGGTACAATGCATGGTAAAGTAAACAAAAAACAACTTAATGAACGCTTCTTTGTGATGTCACAACTTCCAGTCACATATTCGGCAAAGACACACAGATACCAAGAGTCTCAGGAGGAGTTAGATTTGCTTTTTGCCGCGGTGGCAGATGAAAGTGCATCATCCCCAAAAGAAGGAACCCCGCCTCCGCTCTCTGACAGCGACCTGGCTGTCTTTGACCCCTGCTATAAACCAGGTAAACAACCTTGAAAAACCATTTTATTATTTAATGCGGCATTAGCATTATTCAATAAAGGCATTATTTATCAATAGGGCAGTCAAAAATAGCACCTAAACGGCAGTAGGTGATTTCATTAATTACGTAAAATTCTTTTGAGGAATTATACGCATCATGTCAAGCCACACCTCCGTTATGACGGGAGACTGAGGCCCAATACTGTACCCACACAATCACAGAATCACAAAGGAAAGAGAAAATCAAAGGGAAAACAGTAAGCCATAGCTGAAGTACAACTTCAGGCATTTAATTATGCTTGAAAAACCTAGAAAATACAGGCACTAGTGTTAGACAGACTTCTTTAGCCTGATTTACATTTTCAGTTCATTTGGGACTAGTTCGTACATACAAATAAACCACCATTTCTGGGCTATAAGACACACCGATGTTTAAGCCAGATCCACAAAATTTGGATTTGGAAAACACATTTGTTCATATACAGTATAAGCCACGCATATCCATGTCAGAAAAGGCATATTGTGGCAAGCATAAGTCAGAGGAACAGGTTGGTCTTTATTTGAGCCAATCATGAGGGATAAGAAAACACTAAACAAGCTTGTCAACCCATCGGAAATCACAGGAGTATTACAGACGGACTCACGGTTTAAAAAAGGCCGATAAAATCATCACACAGCAAAAGCTCAACCAGCAAAAGTTAGGTAAGGACTATAGAAGACGAGTATCAATATGAGTTTAGCGTAATAACTATCTCAACTGCTTCCCATCATGCATTGTGTTGTTTTGCTGGGAAACCAAAGCAAACCTCCTGCTATTCAGTTGCAATGGCAGCCTGTGTCCAACAGAGGGAGAAGGCCCAGCAAATGGTTAAGACAGTTGTTTATTAGTCTAAACTCCTATTGGTACTTGTTTTGTATGCTGTGTTTAGGGGGTCGTTCTTTGACGCCACCGAGAGTCAAACTGTTAAGTTGATTAATGATCTTGGACCTGCAATTTTTGTTGGGTTGACAAGCTTGTTGTGATGATGGGCTCATGCCAAAAAAGGAACTCCCGCTTCCTCACTGAGCAGCACAGTATTTAAACGATTAATAGTAGTTCTGAAGTATACAAGATGTCCTGAGATTAGAACGTGGCCACAAATTAGCCGCATTGCTGTTCAAGCAGCGACGTTTAAGTAAACAGTAGTAGCTTATCCTCATTACGGTCACGGGCATGCTGGAGCCTATCCCAGCTGACTTTGGCCCAGAGGCGGGGTACACCTTGGACTGGTTGCCAGTCAATCGCAGGGCAGACAAACAACCATTCACACTCACACCTTGGAATGTGGGAGGAAAGCGGAGTACCGGGAGAAAACCCATGCACGCACGGGGAGAACATGCAAACTCCACACAGAGATGCCCAACGGAGATTCGAACCCAGATCTCCTGACTGTGAGGCCAACATGCTCATCCACCGTGCAGCTGTCTGCCATGTAGCAATATAACTATACTAATAAAAGTGATTCATCTGTTTAGTCACATTGGACTGCTGTTAATTTGAACACTATTGTAAATAAGCTTGACTTCTTACTCTGTTTCAGACATATTGAATTACATAACTGTAAACTTTTAGGTACTTAAATGTGACCTTGTATGCACAAAAAAACTATAACATAACCATCTCTGCTAACATAGCCATTTCCCTCCTCTATTCCAGATGCTTCTGAATCTTCCCACAACCTTTCTGAGTTGTTGCCGTTGCCTGCAAGCAGTCTGGAACCAGAGGCCGCTTATTTAAACCAAGCTTCCACCGAGCTGGCATCTGCTGTGGCGAGGGAGAAGGACGGCGACGTGAATGCTGCCATTTGCAGCTACAGGACGGCGGTGGACATAATGATCACAGGAGTGCAGGGTGAGGGAGAGGATAATGTGCTGAGTTTTGCAAATAACCAAAACCGTATTGTCGGAATCTGCTCTCAACTTGTGACCTGGCAGTGCATAGACAACACTTTTTTACCATAAACACAAAAAATCTAAACCCACATGGCCCTGTGTAGAAAAAGTGATTTTACCCCCACACTGATAACTGGTTGGGCCACCCTTTGCAGCAACAACTGCAATCAAGCGTTTGTGCTATTGCTGTCCTGCTGCAGGACCCAAGTTGGTTTCAGCTTGAGGTCACAAGCAGTTGGCTGAAAATTTAGGATTTTTTTAGTGACAGCAGAATTCATGGTTCCATGTATGATTCCATTTATCACAGCAAATCTTCTAGGTCCTGAATCAGCAAAAGAGCCCCAGACCATCACACTACATCCACCGTATTTTACTGTTTGTATGATGTTCGTGTTCTTTAGCAATGGCTTTTTTACACAGAGGCCATGTAGATTTGGATTTTTTTCTCCCTTAATAATAAAAAGTTTCATTTCAAAATTGGATTTAGTTTTGATAATCTTAAACATTTAAGTGTCACAAACATGCAAAAAACAAGAAATCCGGAAGTGGGCAAACACTTTTTCACACCACTATACAGTCCAGGGTGTACCCTGCCTCCTGCCCGAAGTCAGCTGGGATAGGCTCCAGCATTCCCGCGACCCTAATGAGGATAAGCGGGATAGAAAATGGATGGATATAGTAGCATGCGGTAGTGTGACCGAGTCGACAGTCTTTTTGCGGTTGTGAGTTTAAAGCAATTTCTTATATATAAGAAATTTCAATAGAAACATTTTTATAATTTGGGTTTCTGCTTGACATTAAATAGTGGGTCTCACTGCCATTTTAAGAGAATAAAGACAACGTAGTAGAAGAGAGTCATAATATTAAGAGAAACAAAATGGCATAATGTTGAAATATTAAAGATGATTTTTTTGTGAAAGTTGTAATAGAATAGGGAAAGAAACAAAACCGAGAATGCAGTTCCAGTTTTAATAAAATTTAGTTGGGTAAACGTTGTAATATTATGATAATAAAATCAATATATTATGAGAATAAAGATATCGTATAATAAAAAAAAGAACGCTATTTAGATTTACATCTAGAAACGAGCAAAAAAATGTATTGTACGACCAAAAGTTCACACTAATAGTACGCTTTTCAAAGATATAAAGCTGAGAGGCTGAACATAAAATAAAATAAAATGGAAAATGTAAAAGTGGCGCCCGCATCCTATGATTTTTCATTATGTGGCCCCTGGTAGAAAAAGTTTGGACACCCAAGGTATAGTGTCATTTACAGCGCCCCATGTAGGTGTGCATTACGTATTACGCTGCTTTCACGCAGCAAGAAAGTGGCTATTTACTGATCTGACACTGTGTATAAAAAATATATTTTAAACCCGCCAAAAAAACCCTCCAAAACAAGAACGTTCCTGTGTGGACAGGGCCTAAGAGTCTCCAATTATTCAAACTTGCATACTTTAGGAATTTGGAAGACAACCAAAGTACCAGGAGAAAACCCATGTACGGGAATAACATACAAAATGCACATAGAGATCCAGTACAGAAATTCAAACCCTTAATCTCCTGACTGTGCAGCTAATATGCTAATCACTAGGCCAACATAGTGCTCCTGTCATATACAGCATCTTTGTCTTAGCATTACAGTAGTTCAGAAGCTTCATGTCATATAGAAGATCAATGATTGTTTTTTTTCCTGTGAAAATAACATTTTACAGGAAAAAAAACACCTGATTTATATATTGATATCTTCTCCTACTTGGCTGCAGATGATCCAGATCCAGCACGGAAGGATTCTGTCAAGAGAAGGATAGCACAGTATCTGGAACATGCTGAGAGGCTGTTGGACAGACATACCTCGCCCTAACGGACCGGAAAAATAGGACAAAGACAGTCTCAGGATTGACCTTTCAAACACATTTGCAATGTTTGTTTGGAACAAAACATTCACTCACACTGTAAACACTCCTGAGGCGTGCACACACACAGACTACTCTATTAGTTTAATAGTCTATTGGTTTCATTTACAAAGATAAATGTCTTTTTGTTTGAAATGCTTACCTTGTTCTCTGTTCCTGTTATTTGCATTTTGCAGTGTTGCAAAGACAATTTTTGTTTCAAGGCACAGAGTGCCTTTATTTACAAGGTGCAGGTCAAGATAGTCGCACGGTGGCCGAGTGGTTCGCATGTTGGCCACACAGGACATCTCTGTGGGCACGTTCTCCCCATGTGTGCATGGGTTTTTGTCCGTGTGTCCTCCCACATTTCAAAAACATGCATGTTAGGTTAATTGCCGACTCTAAATTGTCCAAAGGTATGAATGTGAGTTTGAATGGTTGTTTGTGTGTGCGGCTGTATGTCTTTGTTTGTCTATATGTGCCCTGCGTTTGGCTGGCGCTCAGTCCAGGGTGTACCCCGTCTCTCGCCTGAAGTCAGCTGGGATAGGCTCTAGCATACCCCCTGACCTTATAAGCGGCATAGAAAATGGATGAATGGTTAGTACCACTAAGTGGCGCTGTTTCGTGCTATGTGGTATCTATGGTGTGCAGGTGTTTTTTTTGGTCGCATTTGTCTCCCATAGGTACTTCTATTATATTATTCTATTGTGTTTATATGTGAGTGTTGCACTGCTGATATTCATATGATGTCGCTGCTACTGGAACCTTCATTTCCCGGAAGGAATCGAAATTTTTAATTTAGATTATAAGAAGCATTTTAGAAACAACACAGGGTCTTTGACAATAATACATCATCAGGCATACATTTTGAGAGCACGAATGAGGTTGTGTGAGGAACCTCCAATTAAAGCGTGGTTTTTGGTCCCAGAAGCGGAGGCTTCGGTGGAGTGAGAGAGGAAGTGAGGGATGAGTGGAAAGACAGACGGATGAATGGAGAGCGCTGAGAAGAGAAAAATAATGGTGGAAGGGAGAAAAAGGAGGGATACGATTAGAGGATAAATAGAGATCATCCTTCTATTGTTGAGGGGATGGAAAAAGTGACCCTCCCTCTTCCTCCTCCTGTATTCATCAATCTCTTTTCCTGGCACATTGTGTTTTGAGCTTGGAGGGGATGGAGGGATGAGAGTGGGAGATAACGCCGCCTCATCCTGTTCCACATCCCTCTCCACCTCATCTCTGTGGTGCTACCTGTGAAGTGGAGAGACAAAGAGATGGATGCAACATTAGCATGCTGTGAGTGTCAGCACTCTTCTTTTTACTCGCTCCCTCCATCACCACCACCCTCTTTCCATCCATCCATCCCTGCCTGCCTGCCTCTTTTTCTCCTCACTGGTCACTGCAATTATGCCATCAAAACACTCCACGTCTGAGTGCATAATAGCTCCCCCATCCCACACACACACACACACACGTGTGGCATCAAAAGAGGCATGTGTGCTGCATAATTTAGTGGCGTGTGTGCACGTATGGCCGCTGTTGCAACTACACTGCCGGCGTGTGTGTAAGCATGTCAGAAAAACTGCTTCTCCAACCTTTGACACTCCTTATAACACGCTCACTCTTAAAGGCCCTGCGTGCGCGCACACACACAGACACACACACACAGAGTAGACTAATGGACGCATAGGGTTGAAAGGCAAGCTGCTACGACCTACATGCCCATTAAGCCAAACAATACACTCTGACACCTTTGGCTGTCCATGCACTCACTGCTTTTGTTTTTGTTCTTGCACCCCTTTTCCCCCGCCGCTTCCTTTTTGTCCCCCTTTCGTCCTCTACACGCGCGCGCACACACACACACAGACACTATCCCCATGTATTCCCATTCTTTGGCTGTTAGTTGTCACCTTGCCCTCAGCTGTTTGAGCGCACTGTACTTCTCTCTCTGTTTCACAGTCTCCCTCATGCTCTTGCTCACATTCTGTTGTTACTGTCTTGAGGTCCTACAGAACAACAAAGAATGCATGGTGCAAATTGGTAAAGAAGCGCTGCTCCGGTAATAGAAGGCCATGGGCGTAGTTAAGTAGTTTGGGGGCAAGGCAAACCCAACCATTGGTAAGGTACAAAATTAGAGTAGTTACTGAGTAGCTAAAAAATAACTTATAACTAAGGCACGTACATTTAAAGTACTTAATGAGGAACTAATGAGAAACTAATGAGTTCAATAGTTACTGAGGGACATAAGTATATAGAGTAGTTACTAAAGAAGTAATGATGAACTAATGAGTAGTGGTTAGTGTTAGGTAGGCTCGTTCCACATTATTAACGTGTACCTTATTGTAAAGTGTTGTTTTGATCGATTTTGATTTCCACTTTTTCCATGCTTTTGAAATAAGATGCTAGTTACATAGCCGTGTTTATACCAGACAGGGATCCTTTTTCCAGAGCTAGATAAAGTGAGGGATTCTTATTATCTAACAAGTGAATCATCCTAACGCTGTTACTGTAATGGAACATTAAGCAACATATAAAACAGTTTACCGCTTTAATACTGACATGTTTGTGATGAAAAGCGTCACCTAAAATTGCGTCATTCTTCTCGGCTGTGCTGCTACCGGGAACGACGCAGGTGTCTCTCACTATGACCTTACATCTACAGTAGGTCGCAGAAGTGCACCTGCCATTTAGAGGATCTTTGACTAGTGTTTTTGCAGTAGGAACTTAAAAACGGCAAAGTGCGGCTGGCATACATGGTGTTTTTGCATTATAGGTCAGCAGGCCGCTCCTGTCATATAAAGGATCTATGACTAGCACCAGGCCCTTAAATACAACATAAATCTCCTGTCAAATATAGGATCTTTTCAGTGTTTTTTTTTTTTTTGCACTAGTCCCTTAAAAACAGCACTTGTCATTCACAGGATCTTTGACCATCATCAGATCCTTAAATACAACACAAACCCAGTGTCCTATAGAGGACAAGTGATTTTTGTTCCCTATAAAAACAGCAGAGCGCGGCTGTTACGTATTTCTTAATATTCATTAAGTCGTGACCCGTTTTTTTGGGGGTTATTTTTCTTTATTTTTATTAGTTTGTACTTTTTTATTTAAGTCACTTTTATTAGTATGATATTTACGTATTTATTTGAGTAATTTTTATTAATTATTTTTAGAATTGTTTACACTTTTCAATCATTTAATTTTTATATTTATTAATGACTTCATTTATTTATTTTAATCGTGTATATTTTTGTACTTTTATGTTAGTCAAACAAAGCACATTTATTTGTTTTAAATTGCAGATATTTCACTTATGCAATGAACATATACCAAGGAGAAAGATGGCTGAAATATTGCTGAAATTTACTTCAAAATAAGTCAGAAATGAGTTGTATATTATGTATGTTAATGGAATGTTTGGCTTGCTGACTGCAACCCACCCGGAATGGATCCCTGACCCATTTTTGGGTCCTGACCCACCAATTGAGGAGCAATGACAATGATGGTTTTTGACTAGTAGGTTCTTAAAAACAGCATCATGCCAACATGGAGAATCTTTGAATAGCATTTTTATTCCATGGTCTTTCTGAAAATTGCCCTGGCCTATAACATCCTGCAACCACAGAAAGAAGCACAGGACAAAATAGCAATTGTTATCAAATTGTCTTGCCATTTCCATCAACACCCCCTGTGCAAGCGAATCAATAAACATACACTTTATGCCATCTATTGATCCTTTTCGTCCTACCAATTCTTGTTATCCCCCTCACTCGGGGTGTCCTATTTATATGTGCACATTGCAGTGCTTACACGTGTGCATGGATGAGAGTGTTTGAGTACTTTACATAATACCAGCCCTCAGAGGAATGATGTTGTCACGCGCAATTTTAGGCTCCGTGCGCCGCTTTTTCTCGTAGCAATTTGTGGGGTTGTGTTGTCCATCGGCCGCATTCTCCCTCTCGGCCCAAACCCACACATTGATCGCCTTGGATGACAAAAACCCTGCATGGCCTTTTGTTATTTATCATTGCAGATGAAGCCGTCATTGACCTTGTCATAGCTGCCATCCTCCCTCTGCATGCTTTTATTCATTCAGACCTCCCGCCTTTCTATTTGGGCCTCATCACCCTCCCCCACCGGTGAACCCCTCCATCCTTCCACTCCCATAAACTCGCCCCCATCTGTAACCATGTGTCCAGCTTTTGTTACCAGCCTTGTTGCCATAACAACTGCATGCGACCTTTCAGTCAGTTGCCTAAGCATTGTTCATCTGAATGTGAAGGTTGGTCAGTGGAGGTGTAGTGGGGGAAAGGATAATGAACTTGGGGGGCAACACTTACCCTGCAGGCTTTCTTTGCAATCTAAAAAAGCAGTTTTGTTGATTAGGTGCGGTTTGCGCCACGCCAGAGCTGTTTTTAATCCTTTCTTTATTTGAATGATGATGTAGCCACATAATGAAGGAACTGTCGGTACGATGCCGAGCAGTAGTTTGACCTGAGATGGGGGTCAAATGTGGTTTATAGTAGTGTATCTTCCATCGCACTCTGTCCTTTAAAGTGTGGCTAGTGCATTACTCCCGAAAGAGCAACTTTTTGACAGAGTTGCTATGAGAAATAGAAACAATGTCTATCCTGAGAGTGGCTATCTGAGCGTTTTAAGTGCATGCGCGCATCCTGGGGGTCATGCCAACATGGGCGGGACCGAACCGTCAAGTGCACAGCAGCACTACGGCGTGATGATGACACGGTGGTGCCAGCCAGGGTGGAGATTTGCTTGCAGGGGGACGGGGGTGTAGAAGTGGCAGACTAGCGAGGTGTAAGTGCGTTGGATGCAACACGCGAGAGCTGCAGCCTCCCAGTGGTCTCCCATCACCATCACCGGTGCCAGCTGAGGACAGTCAACCGGGAAGGAGTTCACACAAGCGGACACCTCGGCGACGGCGCGCTGGAGCTCAGCAGTCAGAGTAAGTGCATTTGTTTTACTTTGTAACAAAAATGTGCCTGTTTTTATTTTTTTTTTAAATTGTTTCATGATGCGACATCATCAGCACAACAGCTGCCAGTTGACGCACACGCACGCCAACCAAAGCGCATCCTATCACTGAAATGCTTTCACGTCATAAGTGGAAGAATACAAGCGGAACACCAGGGCTACTGCGGATGAAAACAACATGACTGAGTTGGATATAGTTGTCTGTCCCAGTGAATGAATTCAAATGACAGTGAGGATGGATGTGTGTCATCAAGGGTGTCTTCCCTTTTTCCAGCTTCCATGACTGTTTTGCTTTTAGGACTAATCTAGTGATACACGGCTTTCATGTCCATTGCACAGTGTTAATATTTTGGGCAGCGTTCGGCTGGCTCTAAAAAAGCTAATCTGGCCGGCATGTAAGCGCCTTGGCCTGCTTGCCATCTGGGCTGTGTTATAGCAGGGAGGAGAGGGCATTTGAATAATTGATATTTAGCTATTTATAGGGGGATTATTCCTTTAGTGTTTCACCAGGGGACCCTACACACACATCCGTCCATCCAGCCAACTTGTTCTGATTTTTCACATCTGTCCATCCTCTATTTGTCCAGCTCTGTGTGCAGTGAGTGTATCCATCTGAAGTGGATTAAGGGTGTTATCAAAGCTAAGTGGGACTATACTGCTCTCTCTCACTCTCTCTCTCTCTCTCTCTCTCACACACACACACACACACAACATGGTGTTCTCAGTCCATTTCTCTCCCAAAAGACCATTGTCAGCCCTCTCACAAGCCTCTTTCGCCAGTGTGTGAACCGTGTTTGTGTGAGCGAGAGAGCCAGCGCACACTCCGATCAAACAGCACTAAACAAGCTGCCCGAGCTGATAACAGGGAGAGAGGGTGGGTGGGGGTAAGGGAGCATCAGAGAGCTTGATTTGATCATGATGAGAAAAGACAAGCAAAACACTCATGTCTCACACCTGACAAACTTTGCCATATTTTGCACAGAGAGACGTGAAGACAAGAATTTCTTACAGAGCAAATATTTAACAGGAAAGGGAGCATTGAGGGTTGGGGACAAAGATCACAAGACAGATGTTCACCCAGGAGGACGCATGCACTGACCTGCACTGACTCCATAATCTTCAAAAGAAAAATAAGCACCGCAGTGACGTGCGCTGATGGCGGTCATGATTGGTAAAAGGAGTCAGACACACAAACATGAACCCAAAATAGAAGATAAGACTATACTAAATTTTGACCTTAATTTAAACAATTAGGTGTTTTTGAATCTTTTAGACGCTTCAATCAATCGCACACTGTTCAACAACTTGATAGCAAGAAAAACTAAAGAATTTTTAATAAAAATTCCAATTCAGATTTTTTTAATCTTTTCTTTTTTTAATTTTAAATAAATTGCATTTGTTCTTACCTTTACTGAAAGGTAAATGAGGTCTGTGCTCCTGTCCTTTGATTTTGAGATGTAATCCTTTTTGTTGGGAATGAAATGGAAATACCAAGCAGGTTGATTCTGTTACAGAGTACTTTTCCGTGAGGAAAATAAGCTAATGTTACATGCTGATTTTTTTGTGTCTTCTTCTACGCATTACTGCTATCCTGCCGGCATGGCTGTGTAAGGAAATGCACAGAGACCAGTCACGTGACGTTTACATACCTGACTGATATTATTAGACAGGCTGTTAAACGTCAGTATGTGCAGTGCATGTGTGATAAAACGTATATAATTAACCAATCACAGCCTGCCTGGATGGATGTGTGCGTGGTCGCTTGAAGCACCATGAGAGCGATGACTCAACGTGACTCACTGCTGTGCTTCCTATGCATGGAACAGGAACAGGAAATATGAAAATACAGCTATTTTACTGATGAAATCATTGCAATTATTGGATTGAAAAAGAAAATCAATGTAAAGCAAAAATGGAACAATTTAATGTAATCATAGGTGTTTTTTGCTATTCAGTATTCACATGCAGTGGAAAGGAAAGACCACCAGGAGGAAGTGGTGAGGCTCTGCCTCACTTGCCGACCCTGATTGCACCTCACGGAACCACCGCCATCTAAAAGCAGAACTAAAAAAACTCTACTAGCCGCAATTGAAGTGTCACATGTGGTCAGAATCCGGCTGCTTTATCTATTGCACCTCTACCTCTGAACCGCTTTCAATATACAATACAGTAAAATAAATAAAAAAACGATACGTCAGTTTTTGTTATTGCCCTGCTGTAGCTAAACATATCATTTGATAAGAAAATAATAAATAAATAAATTAAAAAAAATGGAAACACTGCAGTAATAAGAATAAAGTCAAAATAATAAGAGAAAAATGTTGTAATCTATCAAGAATTTTTTTTATATTTTGAGAAACAAACGAAACAAAGAACAACGATGTAATTTTTTTTAAATTAGGTTGGAAAAAGTTATAATGATACGGGAAAAAAGTCAAAGTATCTGAATAAAGTCATAATATTACGAGAAAAACATTTATAAGAATAAAGTTGAAAAATTCATTAAATTATTTTTTTAAAACACCAGAAATGGAAAATCCACTAAAAGATTATGAAAATATTGTAAAAATTTTAAAAGAAATAATCATAATTTAATGAGAAACAAATTGCAATTTTACAAGACTAAACTCAAGAAAATAATATCATTTTAGTAACAGAGTTGAAAAAGTACAGATTTTTTAAAATAGGATGTAACATTATTAAAAACAAAACAACAAATAAAGTTGTAATGTTAGGAGAATTGGAAAAAGATAAGTTAAATAGTAAAGAAAAATAATGCAACTGCAGAAATGGAAAGAACAGCTGTAATTTTATTTTTCTGAGCGTGATGTCAAAATATGAAGATAAAGAAGTTGTAATTTAATGAGAAAAAAGCTTTCATAGCATTTCACCTTGATCACAAAGCTGAAATGCAGATTTTTCTTGAACTATATATGACGTCTTATAATGTCTACATGCTTTGGTTTACAAAATATCAAAGTGGCCCTTAGATCCTTTCTTTTTTCACTATGTGGCACCCCCGCTATATGCATTCCTTTCCACTTTGTCATGCACTCCGTTCACATCAATGAACTAATTATTATAATGAGTTTTAGGATTTATCTTCCTCTGCATGCACTTTAATATGTTGCCACTCAGCTGTTGGTGTAAAACTCACACTGTTGTGAGTATAGTTATTTACAGTGACCTCAACCGTGCTATTAATGCTGCCTGAGCATTTTGCTCCTTACCACAATTACAACATTGGCTCTGTTGCTGCTGTGTTGTGCAATATACTTGTTAATAAATTACCATGTGGTTTTCTTTTCCAATTTCTCATGCACGCCTTAGATTATTAGAAATGGAGCATTCATGATATATTTACTCTCTTCCTCCAGTGATGGACTCCCCCTTAGACCTCTTTGATGACTCCACAGGGCAGCTTCACCAGCTTGCTCCCCCACTGCGCTCCACAGACGTGCTCGGTGGACTTCCAGGACACCCGTCACTGACCGCCTTCAGACCCCCGGGCTTCTCCCTCATCCAGCAGCATCACATCCAACCTCATGGAGGGCCTAGAATGACTGGGGGTCTTCACCACACACAAAACATGCCCTTGGCTTCACTCCGTGGGGATGAGAGAAAACTGGATGGAGACAGAAGGGAGCGAGAACATCAAGAGGGTGCGGCAAACGACAACGAGGTTAGGAAGCGATTGGCCACCGATTGGAGTCAAGACTTGGCGAGGGTGAAAAGGATGAAGTTAGAGGGTCGAATTGAAGAAGGGGGTGCGAGGCGAGGTGAAGGAGGGAGGGAACTGAGGCGAAGAAGGAGGGAGGAGCTGAAGGAGCAGCTGGAGGAAGCAAGGGAGAGACTCCAGGCCCTGCAGGAAAGAGTGCTGAGGGCCTTTGGGGAGAAGAACATGGAAGAGGAGGAGAGAATGTTTGATGAAGAGGAGGATGATGCTGGAGGGGGGCTCTCTCTTCTCT
The DNA here is from genome assembly GCA_024372805.1 of Oostethus manadensis. NCBI lineage: Eukaryota > Metazoa > Chordata > Actinopteri > Syngnathiformes > Syngnathidae > Oostethus > Oostethus manadensis. The sequence continues at coordinate 334,573 of QODF01000240.1, forward strand.
CCACATCACCATTTTCAAATTTTGACAAGCAAAGAGAAGAAAAGCCAAATGATAAAGCCCGGGCGGAGACAGGAAGAGATGACGTGACGGAGGGAGTAGGGCTGTGGTTAGACTGGGATGGAGGTGTAGAAGACGGCGATGATGAGGGGGGGCAGAGGTTTGCTCAGGCCTTGAAGCTACAGTTGGGCAGCGCCATGGCGAGAGTCATCGACCGCGTCCTCCATCTTTACACTGAAACGACCGATTTGAGGCCTACCTCTCCACCGGCCACCATCTCCTTTCTCCCGTCGGATGCAGCAGAGGGTGGGCGGGAGGACAAGGGGGCGTGGATGGGACTCTTAACCAGAGTGGAGGACGGGGTTGCAGGTCGGGAGGAGAGGCCAGGAAGGAAGGATGACGAACGAGAGAAGCAGAAAACGAGCACCTTGCCTCCACCTTGCAACGAGCAGACAGATTTGGCGTTGCCATTGGTCACTCAAAAGTCACCTGGCCCCCAGAAGGCCCGCCCACTTCTTGGTCCACCATTGTCCAACCAGGCAAACCTCTCCCTGCATCACCCCTCCCTGCCTCGCCCCCCCCTTCTTTCCCATCCCCCTCTTTTACACTCAGCATCCCAATCCAAGGACCCTTCCTCGTCATCCTCTTCCTTCCCTCCTCCTCCGCATCCTCCGCTGCCCCTCCCAATGCTGCACTACTCAATGCAGCAGCTCTTCTCCCGTTCCCTCCACCAACCGCAGCTGCCCCATCTTCCGGCGTCCCGCAAGGACTTCCTCAACTCTGACCCCTTCCTGGAGTTCCACGGGCATCCCTCTTTTCCCCCGCTGCCCTTACTGGGTCACCTGGGCCCCGCCCTCATACGCCACGGCAGCGGCAGAGAGCGGGAGAGGGGGGTGAGGGGTGGGGCAGGGATGGATGGAGGAGATCTTTACCTGACTGCTGGAGGAATATCCTTTTGTCATCCTTGGACAGGCTGAATGTTTCAAACTAGTGTAAATGCTAATTAAAAGCAGGTGAGAAACTTATATATATATACTTAACTATATATATTTCTACCTTTAATAATGATTTGGGGTGCTTAAGAACGTGAAAGGAAATGCTTACTCTTGGATCACGTGGTCATTTATTAACCATTACCGTGGTCATTAAGTATAGTGTGCGACACAGCAACAACAGAACCAATGTTGTAACAGCAGTAAGGTGGACACTGCTGAGCCAGCATTAATAGCAGCAGTGAGTGGATGGTAAACAACAAGTGTAAGATGCACGAGTTTGAGCTGAGTAGCAACAAGCACAAGCAGAGGTGGCAAAATCTGGTGGATTCTGACCACCTGTGATACTTTAAATGCAGCTGTTGATCTTGTGAAGTCAATTAAAGCGCATGCAGAGGAATATAAAGAGACAAAAGCTATATTAAGGGTTGCCTATAGCCAAGGCTGCGGTCATAAGTTTTTAAATAATTGGAGCATTTGCAATAGATTTGATTTGCAGGTGTACACTAGTGTTCAAAATAATAGCAGTCCAATGTGACTAACCAGATTAAGTACTGTTATTAGCATATTTTATTGCTAAATGTCAAACAAGTTACCAGTAGGTGCAGTAGATTCTCAGAAAACAAACAAGACCCAGCATTCATGATATGCATAATTGCTGATGATATATGATATGATAATTGTACAGCACGCTCGCGCTGTGCAATTGGGCAATTAGTTGAAAGGGGTGTCTTCAAAAAATAGCAGTCTGGCATTCAATCAGTGATCAGTGATCAATTTTGTGAAAAAAATCGGCGTCAATTAGGTGACCCCTATTTAAAGATGAAACCGGCACTTGTTAAACATGCATTACTCTTTGACAGCCTGGGGAAAATGGGTTGTTCAAAACATTGTTCAGAGGAACAGCATACTTCAATTAAAAAGTTGATTGGAGAGGGAGAAACTTGTGTTTGGCTGTTCAGCTAAAATGATCTCCAATGGGAAAAAACAGAGAGCAAAACCAGAAGACTAATGGCAGGAAAAGGAAGGCAACTATCAAAATGGATCAACGAATAACCAGAATGGCAAAAGCTCAGCCAATGATCAGCTCCAGGATGATCAAAGACAGTCTGGAGCTACCTGTAAGTACTGTGACAGTTAGAAGACATCTGTATGAAGCTAATCTATTTACAAGAATCCCCTGCAAAGTCCCTCTGTAAAAAAGGCATGTGCAGAACAGGTTACAATTTGCCAAAGAACACACCAAAAGGTCTAAAGAGAAATGGAGGAATATTTATGGACTGATAAAAGTAAAATTGGTTTTTTTGGGTCTAAAAGCCACAAACAGTTTGTGAGTCGACCCCCAAACTCTGAATTCAAGCCACAGTACACAATGAAAACAGTGAAGCATGGTGGTGCAAGCATCATGATATGGGTATGTTTCTCCTACTATGGTGTTGGGCCTATTTATCACATACCAGGAATCATGGATCAGTTTGCATATGTCAGAATACTTCATGTGGCTTTATGTTGAAGAGGACATGCCAACAACAACAAGACAATGACCCCAAACACACCGGTAAACGAGCAAAATATTGGTTCCAAACCAACAAAATTAATGTTAAGGAGTAGCCAGACCAATCCCCGGACCTTAATCCAATAGAGAACTTGTGGGGTGACATAAAAAATGCTGTTTCTGAAGCAAAACCAAAAAAAGTTAATGAATTGTGGATTGTTGTTAAATAATCTTGGAGTGGAATAATAGCTGAAAGGTGCCACAAGTTGGTTGACTCCATGCCACTCAGATATGAAGCAGTTATAATAAACTGTGCTCATATAACTAAACATTATTTTAGTGATGATCTCCAATCCTAGAAACAAAAAAGTTTAGAGTTTGTAAAGTCAACAGCAGACACTGCTATTTTTGTAACACACCCTTTGCACAGTAATTGCACAGGCTCAAGAGCGTGCATATCATGAATGCTAGGTCTTGTTTGTTTTCTGAGAATCTACTGCACCTACTAGTAAGTTGTTTGCCATGTAGCAATAAAATATACTAATAGTCACATTGGACTGCTATTATTTTGAACACTACTGTACCTAATGAATTGGTCAGTATATTTCCTTAACCAGGCCCATGTAAACACCCAGGAGGGCTTGTCTCCTTGCCACCTGAAGAAAGCCAAACTGATGTTCTTCTACACTCGCTATCCCAGCTCCAACACACTCAAGACCTACTTCCCAGATGTTAAGGTTTGTACTCAATATACATTATGATTGTCGTTATTATTATTATTACTCTTTAATGCACGCACGTGTCTGTGTTTTGTGCATCCAGTTTAATCGCTGCGTGACCTCCCAAATGATTAAATGGTTCAGCAACTTCAGAGAGTTCTTCTACATCCAGATGGAGCGCTTCGCAAGACAGGCTGTCCGCGAAGCCCTTACGCGGTTAGTTTGCACTAACTGTAGCCAAACTGACCCTAATACTAGAATGAAATCAAAATTGCAATGGGGACTCAAAATGCTGCATTGAAATGAAAATGACATCAATTTCCCTTGGAGAGGAGTTAAGTATCTATCTATATTTTGTGCAACCCAGGGATGGTGCACCTTGCCTGGGCAGAGAGAGTCAGCTGCGAGTGGGCCGGGACACAGAACTCTATCGCATATTGAACATGCACTACAATAAAAGTAACATCTACCAGGTAAGAGCTATGCATGGGTACACAACCCAGCATACAGTACCTCACAGACGAAGACGGAAGTCCGTGAATGCTGCTCAGGTTCCTTGTCTTGCTGCCATCAGGTCCCAGAGAGGTTTATTGAGGTGGCCGAGGTGGCCCTGAGGGAGTTCTACTCGGCCATTTGGACCGGCAGAGACAGCGACCCCTGCTGGAAGAAAGGAATATACAAAATCATCTGTAAGCTTGACAGTGGTGTGCCAGATGCCTTCAGACTACCTGGTTGTCCAGTTGGCTGAGCAAGCAGCACAATAAATGAGCACACACGAAGACATGCTGCAGTTACTAGGAGACAAGCTGTTTACACGTGTGATCGCCCGCATACTTTACTCTGGATTTGTCAGATGTTTTTTTAGGTGGAACGGTAAAATGGAGGGCCTGGATAGGGATGCTTCACTTTAGCGTGAATTAATTAAATGTACATGTTTGTATTCATTTAGCATAGAAGTAGCTACGATGGCTGACGGAGGCAATCGTGCAGCAACATCCAAACAAATGAGCAAGCGCCACACAAATAACATGAAACATATACCACAGGAAAATGCAGCAAATTAAAAATATAGCTGCAGGATGAAACACGAATGCAAGAAAATGCTGCAAAAACACACACAACCCCTCAAAACGACTGCAATGGATAAATGCTCTAAGTTTAGCCAGGCTATGTATTTTTGGTTTTGGCTTATTTGGAGCATTTGGACGTTTGCCTCTGTCAGCCATCTTATGTTGCCCTTTTGTTGAAGAACTACGGTGGTTTTGATTGATGTTCTTTTGAAGATTCACATATTAATCAGAATCAGCTCCTAGAAGCAATATATTGCATTTCAAATGGTAAAACTAATGTTGAATTCCTTGATGTCCAACTTGTTGATGACAATACTTACGTGTTATGTATACTTTAAACAGACTAGCCCTGCATTTTTGGGGGGCATTAAGGCTCCTTAATCACAATTTAGTTGCTGCAGCAGTATCTGTGAGACATAATTTGCGACATGTTTACTAAATTGTAACCAATTTTTGTTTTCTCCGGATGCTTATTTTTAAAAGATGTACAGTACGGAGTGTATTCTTTGAAAAAAAATCTGTGCCTCATGAAACTGGATGTTTAAAATGAACAGTGAATTTAAAATGTTAGTGTGTCTGAATGCCACACACACACACACACACACACTTACACACACACACACTCACACACACCTTCATTGGTATGCCAGCAATGCTTCTGCCACTCATTTTTTGTTCCCCTTGACAAACAATTTTGTCACGCTGACTCTGGCCAAGAGAAAAATGATAAATATTCTGAAAGGAAGTACATGCAATTTGTACTTTCATACAGTGAATTCCCATATTGCAAATGCATTAGCACACCCTTCATTTTCAAACTGTTACATTGGGGAAAAAAAACAAGCTTACTGATTGAAACATATTCCTAAAACACCCGAATGAATGGATTCAGATCGTCACACATGGTCTTCAAGTCACACGATCAGCTTTATTAAGACTGTGGGAATGAGTCCCCAACATTGCAGTACTTGTTTGAAAACACCATACACTGACATAACCTCAGTCGGATTCTCATCACTCTTTCTCCACTTTATCTTGGGGAGGCGACCGCTTCACGACCTGCAGATAATCTTCCATGTATGGTGACCAGTGTTCAAGTGTGTCAACCAGTGAATGTGTGACAAATAAAGCATTTGCACACGTTTTTACGGGGCCGTGCTTTGCTGGCTGCAGGAAAGGAAGCTTGAGTGCATGTTCTGCTACCGACACTGCGGGGAGAGCTGAGTGAAGTCCAGCCAGTTAAAATAGGAAGAGTACATTTTCCCATTCGACAAATCCACGCAAAGGTCAGTTCACTCCACTAGGAATATTTCTATTGAATCTGTAAACGTAATTAGTCCTTATGCACTGCTTCATTTTTTATTGAGAGCAATGGCCAGTTTTAGATTTGGTGAGCTGTTTTCTATCATTTTGTGCCACATTCTTGGATGTTTTATGAACTTGGAGAAAATACAATATTTCTTTATTGTATGGGCATTTTAATTTTAACCCAGTTACGTTTACTTATTTTAATAAGAATTTAGTTTTTTATAAGCTCTATCAATTGTTGCACATTCCGTTTAGAAAATTGTAACAAAGGAGGTGAACCATAAAATAATTGCTGGTATGTGCTTCTTCCTACTCCTTTTCAAAACGGATAAACGGATAAACAAAGCATGGGATGTTCCTGTTTGAAACAAATAAAACATAACCGGTTAAATATGTTATTTATGGAAGCCCGTTTTTACCACTGAAAAAAAAAAATCCCAAAAATGAGTCATAATCTTGAGATAACAATGTCATAATTATGAAATAAAAAGTCAAAATTATGAGATACAAACTCAATCACTCAAACTGGTGCCATTTGACAAAGGCACCAGTGAAGAAGGCTGCACATGCGCAGTTCATCATTTTTACTTTTTATTTCATTATATGGAAGGTTCGACGCCAAAAATCAGAGATTTCTAGATTAAAAATTGTAATTTTATGAGAAAAATGCTGTAATTTTACAAGAAAGAAGTCATAATATTACCCTTGACCTAGCCCAAAGGTCACACAGGCCCCCATCATAGCTGTCTCCGGCATTTTCATTCTCCGAAAGTTACTGATAATTTGGGCCGCAGTTTGATGACTGACTTTGTGGTCATGTCGTCGGACTTGCGGCTGCATGTTTTGGACACTTGGGTGAAGAGGGGGGCGGAGCTGTCAACCAATCACCACCTGGTGGTGAGTTGGTTCTGATGGTGGGGAAAGATGCCAATCAGACCCGGCACACCAACACGCAATGTGAGGGTCTGCTGAGAACGTCTGACAGAAGGAGCTTGAACTCCCACCTCCAGGAAAGCTTTGACCGTGTTCCGAGGGAGGAAGCGGACATTGAGTCCGAGGGGGTCATGTTTTGTGCCTGCATTGTCGAGGCGGCTGATCGGAGTGGTAGGTGCCTGTTGTGGCGGTAATCCCAGAACTTGATTGGTGGACACCAGTGGTGATGGATGCCGTCTAGCTGAAGAAGGAGTCCCATGGGGCCTTGTTAGCCAAAGAGACTCCGGAGGCAGCTGACAGGTAACGGCAGGCCAAGGGTGCATGGGAGGTTGCCCAACTAGTCTGCATGTGTTTTGTGGACATTCGGCCATGTTCCTCGAGGAATACTGTAGGGAGTGCTCCGGAAATATGAGGTATCGGACCATCTAATCCAGGGGGTTTGTTCCCTGATGACCGGTGTCAGAGTTTGCTTTGCATTGCCGGCAATAAGTCGGACCCGTTTCCAGTGAGGGTTGGACTCCACCAGGGCTGGCCTTTGTCACCGATTCTGTTCATTACTTTCATGGACAGAATTTCTAGGAGCAGCCAGGGCGTTGAGGGGTTCCGGTTTGGTGGTCGCAGGATTGGGTCTCTGCTTTATGCAGATGATATGGTCTTGTTGGCTTTATCGAGCCATGACCTTTACCCCTCACTGGATCGGTTCACAGCCAAGTGTGAAGCGGCCGAGATGAGAATCAGCACCTCCAAATCCGAGTCCATTATTCTCGCCCGGAAAAGGGTGGAGTGGACCATCTCCAGGTCTGGGATGAGATCATGCCCCAACTGGATGAGTTTAAGTACCTCGGGATCTTGTTCACGACTGAGCGAAGGATGGACTGAGAGATGTACAGGCAGATTGATGTGGCATCTGCAGTGATGCATCTGTCCGTTGTGGTAAAGAGAGAGCTGAGCCAAAAAACAATTCAGCAGTCGATCTACATTCCTGGTGACCGAAAGGACAAGACCACGAGTACAAGCGGCCAAAATGAGTTTTCTTTGCAGGGTGGCTGGGCTCTCCCTTAGAGCTACGGTGAGAAGCAATGATATCCAGGGGAGACTTGGAGTAGAACCACTGCTCCTCTACATTGAAAGGAGCCAGATGAGGTGCCTCTGGCATCTGTTCAGAGCACGTTTGACCAGTAGGAGGCTTTGGGGAAGACCCAGGACACGTTGGAGAAAGTGTGTCTCTAAACTGGCCTGGGAACGCCTCGGCATCCGCAAGGAAGAGCTGGACCAAGCAGCCGGGGAGAGGGAAGTCTGGGCTTCCCTGCTTAGGCAGCTGCCCCTGCGACCCAACCTTAGATAAGCTAAAGAAAATGGATGGATGGTTGGATAATTTTGATATTTTTATTTAATAATTTCCATTTTTAATCTCATAATTTTGATTTTCATAGTGATGCCTTACCATTGGGATATGTTTTTCTTTCAGTGGTGGAAACGGGCATTCATAGTTATTTAAATACCTTTCCTCCCACATTCCAAAAACATGCATGTTAGATTAATTGGCGACTCTAAATTGGTATGAATGTGAGTGTGAAAGGTTTGGCTGGCTCTCGCCCTAAGTCAGCGACCCTATAGTGAGGATAAACAGCATAGACAATGGATGGATACTTTCGGTAAACACTCCGAAGCAAATAAGCACTTCCTCTATTGCATTTATTTTGACACGCCATACCGGATGTTTCTCCTTCCTTCATTGAAGGTGCCTTCTCCTTGATCTACACGCAGAAGAGGGGAAGCTGACTGCTGGTTGAATGGCGCTTACTGGGCTGCTGCTGCTGGAGTTGGCTCTCTACGCCAGCTGCTTCGTGTGCGGAATCATTACCGCTGCGTCCGTCACAATAGTCCAGGTGACTTTTGTATATTTATAAGCTAAATGTGATTCGTCACCGTCCATTTCCGGGAGAAGTTGACCTGACAGAAAGTTCAGTGATTAGCCAAAATCATGTGATTGCGTCCTGCAACAAGTTGGGAAGAAATGGCCCACAACATGCTAAGTCCTGACTGTTTGGGGGAAAACAAGGCATTTACTGCTAAAAGTATTTGTTTTAGGCTAGGAAGTGGTCATTCTTTGTACATGATGGGCTGACGTCATGAATCAACCGGCTAGCATAAACGATTAGCTTCAAGGTCCTCGTGTGTAAAAAGAAAAAGACTTTGAAGGCGCGAACATAACAACAGCGGTCACGTTGAGTCATGTGACCGCTCGGTCCACGTGCTCTGTTATGTTCGCCGTGCAACTGCATACAGTAGAACAAGTTCTGCTGTGTGCATATTCTTACCACATTGCTTATTATTAGTGAATATGAAGTATAATGCAGTATAGGAAACTACAACCATAATGTTCAATTAATACCACCGGCAAACTGTTTCTTTGTACTCATTAGAATGTACAATTGTTTCAGGGTAATTTTGGAGGTTTATGCATGCTCTATGGACTTGCCAGCTACAACCAAACCGTGAACGCCATCGGGGTGCAGGTGTCCAGCTCGGCGTCCCTGTGCTACTTTGTATCAGCCATTTCTGTCATGGTGGCGGTGGTGTGCTTCTCGCTGTCCATTTACTGGCTCTACTCGTTCTGCATCGACAGAGACATCAGCAGGTAATTGTAGTGTGTGTGTGTGTGTGTGTGTGTGCGCGCGTTGCATTCGAATGTACACTGTTGTCACTGCAGGGAGCGCTTGTGGATGAATTTGACCCTGGTCATGTGCGGCATCTTCCTCTTCTTCCTGCTCATCACGGGTTGCATGCTCAAACTCGGACGTGATACACTTTGCAACTCAGTGACGCACACCGTTCCTAACATCACCAGGTAGCACGAACCCTCGCAGGTGATTTGGTAATGTTACAGATGAGCAGAATGATATTTTTTCTTGGCAGCTGTGAGCAGACCCAGACGATGAAATGGGTCGGCCCGCTTAGGGGGGAGAAGTTCTACAGCAGTCTACAAAAAGCAGAGGTAAGCATTATGATTACAGTGCCTTGCAAAAGGATTCACGCCCTGGGCATTTTTCATGTTTTGGTGCCTTGTAGCTGTTTGTGTTTTTGCGTGATCTTAAAACATAACTCTTTAAAACCAAATTTCCCAACATGTGTTCAATTAATTCTTCAGTTATAAGGAGAGAAATGACACTCAAAAGGAGTACAGTTCAATTAGAAATTATATTATGAAAAGAGAATTTACAAAGAGAGGATAGAGATGTGTGAGGTTCTAGTCTCTCATGTGATGCCAAAGCAGTCCAATCAAGGAAGAACCCTAATGGTTGGTGTTTGTCTTCTTTTATCTGGCTCTTCCATTGGGGTGGAGTTCTGCATGCCATGATGACTTGGACTTGCTTGGTGGGGGCTTGTTTGACTCCCTCCTTGCCCTTTGTGTTGACCTGTAATTGCACCTTGGCTAGAGATCTATTAACCACAGGAACACATTATCTCCTTTCCTGTGAGTGTCAGAAGAAAACATTCCAAACCCCCACTTTCTACCATCAATCTGTCACTAATAACTGTGAACCCTGCATGACCTTTGCAATAAAGTTTGAAGCTTGATATTAAACTATTAATATTAAACTATGTGTATGTGTTCTATCTCTAAATGGGATTATATGCATAGCAAACATGCAATCAAACATACAGTGAGGGAAAAAACTATTTGAACCCCAGCTGATTTTGTAAGTTGGCCCACTAACAAAGAAATGATCAGTCTATAATTTCAATGGTAGGTTTATTTGAACACTGAGAGACAACAATGACAAAATGGAATCGCCATTTGATGACAACAGTTGGTGCAATTATTCGCAAATGGAAGAAACATAAATTAACTCCCAATCTCCCTCGGTCTGGAGCTCCATGCAAGATCTCACCTCGTGGAGTTGCAATGATAATGAGAACGGTGAGGAATCAGCCCAGAACCACTCGGGAGGAACTTGTCAATGATCTCAAGGTAGCTGGGACCATAGTCACCACAAAAACAGTTGGTAACACACTACGCCGTAAAGGACTGAAATCCTGCTGTGCCCGCAAGGTCCCCCTGCTCTTAAAAGTCCATCTACAGGCTTGTTTGAAGTTTGCCACTGAACATCTGACTGATTCAGAGGAAGACTGGGTGAAAGTGTTGTGGTCAGATGAGACCAAAATTGAGCTCTTTGGCATCAACTCAACTCGCCGTGTTTGGAGGAGGAGGAGGGATGCTGCCTATGACTCCAAAAACACCGTCCCCACCGTCAAATATGGAGGTGGAAACATTATTCTTTGGGGGTGTTTTTTCTGCCAAGGGGACAGGACAATCGCACCGCATCAAAGGGAGGATGGATGGGGCCATCTACCGTCAAGTGTTGGGTGAGAACCTCCTTCCCTCAGTCATGGCACTGAAAATGGGTCATGATTGGGTATTCCAGCATGACAATGATCCAAAACACACGGCCAAGGCAACAAAAGATTGGCTCAAGAAGAAGCATATTAAGGTCATGGAGTGGCCTACTCAGTCTCCAGACCTTAATCCCATAGAAAATCTGTGGAGTGATCTGAAGGTTCGAGTTGCCAAACATCAGCCACGAAACATTAATGACTTGGAGGATCTGCAAAGAGGAGTGGGCCAAAATCCCCCCTGAGATGTGAGTAAAGCTTGTGGCCAACTACAAGAAACAGCTGACCTCTGATTGCCAACAAAGGTTTTGCCACCAAGTACTGAAGCACGTTTTTCAAAGGGATCAAATACTTATTTCTTTCATGGAAATGCAAATTAATTTATAACTCTTTTTGAAATGCATTTTTCTGGATTTTTTTTGTCACTGTTGTGTCTCAGTGTTCAAATAAACCTACCATTGAAATTATGGACAGATCAATTCTTTGTTAGTGGGCAAACTTACAAAATCAGCTGGGGTTCAAATAGTTTTTCCCCTCACTGTATAGTGGCACTATTCTCTAACAGCTATGTGGTGGTGCTGTAATTTATTGTCGTTCCTGATAACAATTGATCTTCCAGAGAAATCCTCTGTCATAAACATATACCATTGTGCCTGGTTCAGATTCCCACTGGAAATAGCACAACTGTGAAATATCTAAACGGAACTAAGTCAGATGTATATTTTAAATATAATACAATTAATACAAAAATATGAATAAGTACAAATAAACAGCAACACATTTCATAAGTATAATTCAATATAACCTCAAATTAAAATGCATTATTTGATAGTTTGATAGTCTTTGGATTTAAAGAACATGCCTTCACCTTTTGAAGATGTGATTTTTGCCTCTTGTTGTTGTTGCTTATGATGAAGTCTCTATTAGCTTTCCACATCTTCCATTCCATTCCATTTTGTTCCGCTTCACCGGGTCCGGGTCGCGGGGGCAGCAGTTTCAGTAGGGAAGTCCAGACTTCCCGGTCTCCGGCGACCTCTTCCGGCTCCACCGGGAGGACACCAAGGCGTTCCCAGGCCAGCTGTGAGACATAGTCCCTCCAGCCTGTCTTAGGTCTTCCCCGGGGCCTTCTCCCGGCTGGGCATGCTCGAAACACCTCACCAGGGAGGCGCCCGGGAGGCATCCGGACGAGATGCCCGAGCCACCTCAACTGGCTCCTCTCGATGTGAAGGGTCCTCCTCTCTGAGCTCCTCCCAGATGGCCGAGCTCCTCACCCTATTTCTTAGGGTGAGTCCAGCCACTCTAAGGAGGAAACTCATTTCCGCCGCTTGTATCCGCGATCTCGTTCTTTCGGTCATGACCCATAACTCATTACCATAGGTGAGGGTGGGAACGTAGATCGATCAGTAAACGGAGAGCTTTGCCTTCCGGCTCAGCTCTCTCTTCACCACGACGATCCGGTACAGTGATCGCATTATTGCTGACGTTGCACCGATCTGTCTGTCGACCTCACGCTCCAACCTTCCATCACTCGTGAAGAAGACCCCGAGATAATTGAACTCCTCCACCTGAGGCAAGACCTCACTCCCAACCCGGAGGGTACAGTCCACCCGTTTCCGAAAGAAAACCATGGCCTCGGATTTGGAAGTGCTGAGTCTCATCCCAGAAGCTTCACACTCAGCTACAAACCGCTCCATTAAACGCTGAAGGGCACAGCCTGATGAGGCCACAAGGACCACATCGTCTGCAAATAGCAGAGACAAGATCTTACAATCACCAAGCTGGACTCCCTCAACACCTTGACTGCGCCTAGAAATTCTGTCCATGAAGATTATGAACTGAATCGGTGAAAAAGGGCAGCCTTGGTGGAGGCCAACGTTCACCGGAAACAAGCTCCATTGTACAAGGACCGAATGGCATGTAGTAGCGGGCCACCGATCCCCTACTCCCGGAGCACCCCCCACAGGACACCACGAGGGACACGGTCGAATGCCTTTTCCAAGTCAACAAAGCACACGTAGACTGGTTGGGCAAACTCCCACATACCCTCCAGTATTTTTTTTTAAGAACCCAACCCTGACTTGTACTTCTCAACAACTTTGTTCCTGACTGAGTTCCTTGGTCTTCATGGCGGTAGCTCCTGCTTAGGTGTTTGCAGCCTATGGGGCCTTTTAGAAAAGGTCTATATTTACTGAAAGATCACGTGACACTTGCACTCAGGTGGACCTCATTTCATTCATTATTTGACTTCTGAGGGTAATTGGTTGCACAAGAGCCTTTGAAGGACTTGATAACAAAGGGGGTGAATACATATGCATAGGCAATTAATTTTATTTTTATTATCTTCTTTATATATATTTCTCAGTTCTGCTCATTCCGCTGGATTTTGTACAAATCCATCGAATAGAATTCAGGTAAAAATCAGGCTGTAAATGTAGCAAAATAGGTAAGAAGAAAAAAAGGGGTGAATACTTTCGCAAGGCACAATTCACTATCATGTACTGTAACATTGCATCGTGGCTACCAACTCATTGTATGTCCACGTCCTCTACAGACGGCCGTGTGGGTCAACTTTTTCTTCTGGCTCATCATTGGCGTGTTGGTCCTGGTTCAGAGGCGCAATAACTCTGGTGCAAAGCCATTTGTGGGAGGCATTGGAGGGTCGGCCGGTGGGCTTTTCGGTGACCCGGGAGTTACTGCTGCTGAGACAGAACCCTTTTTCAACCATCCTGCGAGGCCACAGTGAGGAAGCAGTTAAACAATGCTCAATAAGCAGTCTTCACTCTCCACATTTGCAAATGTTTTACTAAAGAATGATGCTAATAACATGCATTGTTCTTGTCAGTGTAATATAATGTATTTATCATCAGTTGCTCTTTTATTTGTATTTATGAATTCACTCAAGGCACATTGACTATACGCACACTGGCATGATTCATGATTTGTTACAGTTTAAATACACTGCTTAGAAAAGACCACTTGATCAAAGTGATGAACTGTTTGGGTTTTTTTTTGTTCGGTCTATTTTTTTTTAAATTAGTGTTGGTAACATTTTCTAGTCGTTGGTGTTCTATTTCAAATATCAGCACCCTGTAGGCATCTTGAGAACTTGCTGCTTATTGTTCCTTATAGTCAGTCACAAGTTTAACATGTTTTTTCCGAATGAAATACGAAATAAAATATCAAGGCTTCTTTACAGTTCATGTATTCATTTAATTTCATTTGAATAAACACTCATAATAATAATAATAAACAGTCAAGTAAACAAAAATGAATCCAGGTGCAACTAGAAAAGCACTTGAGAGCCTAGACCTCTGCCAAGCACCATAGTACCCCCCAATTTGTGATTCACTACAAAATAATAATCCTTCATTTTTTGGATCAATCTTTCAATCTTTGATATTTTGGAGAACCTGTGAAAAACTTGTCCTGTGTTGTTGTTCTTTGTGTTTGTTTTTCTGACACTTTATTCTGTGCTTTGTCTCCCTCTGTTGGTCATAAATGATACTGCATACATTGAATGTACACAGGGTTCTTAAGCACGAATGGAAAAGTATGGAATTTGATATTATACATTTCCCGGTCTGAAAAGTATCGAAAAAAGAAACTCAAATATGGTAAAAATAAATAAATTTAAAAAAATCCAAGACTGTTACCGCTGTTCTGTAATTGTGCATAAATTAAAAATAAGAAATGGATAGATCTGTTTCTAGGGCAGCTAATATGTTTGTGTGAGAGTACACAGTGGGCGACGCATCCCGGAAAATGTTTGGGAAGATTGACATGTTGAATGGCCAGCCCTCAGCTTTTATCCTTCTCCAGTCCTTTGTATGAGCTACATTACCTAGCTATAATCTCCTGGAAATTATATGGTGACATAATGGCATACATACTTATAATAACAAAAACAATTAATTCCATAATTTATTTACACCATACTAGAGCTGCAACTAATGATTATTTCTTAATCAATTAATCTGAAGTATATTTCGGTTTCCCATTTGGTAATGCCCTAGGCACAATCACGATCGACTGCGGTAGAGTGGGTGTTATCCACAACACAAACCTCCTACAACTTTCACCTTTATTATCCACATTACGAATAAACTCACCAGGTGATTGTGCTGCTCAACGTCTTGAACTCCACTATACTATTATTTTTAGTATAATGATTCATCTGAGAATATGCCCATTGGAAAGTTTTTTATTATGTTGCCTTGACTTAGTCGGCGTTGTCTTTTGCATAATCATTTTCATTTCCTGTAGAGTTTGATATTCGCTGCTAACTGGATGTAATACATGAACTGTGTGTATAATGACTGCTGCGTAAATATTTTGACCGACATACTGCTAATGGTAAGTGCAGAATTATTGATGAATTATGTAATTATATTTATTGCCGTATTTATTTTAATGATAAATTATTGAATACTTACATTTTTGTTGACCAATAAACTTTGAAACTGTGAATCTGAAATAATCATTCGCTATTAACTAATGAGATCTGACTTCATCAGTTCATACTCAATGACTAGGTGGGACAAACTGTCAATTTAATATTTTATTAAATATTCTATTATTTCGTTACGTTCCATTACCTTTTAAACTGCGTGGAGAGCCGAGGCTATATGCCGTGGCCTCGGCTGAGTGGAAAAAAAAGTTCACCACTCATTCCATGTGGAAGTGGGACGTTTTTGGCTTCTTTGTCCCTCTGCCCCAATCCTTTGGAAAGACTAAGTTTCAAATAAATAAATTGAAGAGGCTAACTAATTAGCGCGGTGGCTGTCTGTCATGCCCCTGCAGTGACACGGTGGCCTGTACAATGTGACATAAACTAAGAAAGAATTGGATTGTGAAATGTCAAATGTTTTAGGAACCCTGTGTACAGTATTTACATTTAAAAAAATACTTATCTTCCTGACATGTTTGTGAGGTTCCACAAGAGTAAAGTGTATATCATTCATTTGCATCACCGAACACGACTCCATTCTCAATTGATCTGCATTTGCTAGTGCCATTATGTGAAGCATAGCAACACACACACACACACACACGGATCGATGGAAATAGACTTAATGAGCTTACTGCCACCTGATGGCTCCCTTTTGCTCTCTTTACGTATGTAATCTCTGTGGATTAGGAGACTTTAAGGTAAAAGAGATACAAGCAGGCGCCCTCGGGCGAGAAGGCGGTATGAACGGTGCTTTCATGGCCTAGGCAAGAGACCCGCCTGTGCGTTTAATTTACATTCATTGTCACAATATACGACTAGGACTTGCAAAGTAGACCAAAGAAAAGAAGCAGTCTGGAGGAACATCTGCAAGAAGAGCCTGAGAAGACAAGCTCCAGGCTTGTTATAGATCTGACTCTGGAATCCATGGTAAGCTTTTATTGTGTGGTATATAGTAGATTTATTTACATATACTGTGTATTGATATTGGAATCTTTTACTGTCAGGCAAGAGATGGAGTTATGCAATGAACATGAGTTCAACCCGGAGGCCATTTGTGGGCCATGGCTGTTTTTCTTTTATTGGCACTCAGCACATTCTAAAAATCCAATTTAACAAGTAATATAAAAACAGCAACAATGTAAAAAAACAAAACAGTGTAATATTAGCAGAATAAAGTCATAACATTAAGAAAATAAATTCTAATCTTAAATCATAATTTTACGAGAAACAAGTCATAATATGAGAAAATGTAAACCTTAAGAAAAAGGTTATTACGAGAATAAAGTCAAAGGTGGGAGTAAAGTTAGAAAAAAGTTGTAATTTTACTGAAAAAAGTCGTGATATAGTAAACATTTTCAGAAGTAAAAAAAAATCAAAATGGAAAAACAAATTTATACTAACAGTAATCGCTCGCTACTTTGCGATTTGAATTTCACAGGTTCACTTTGCAGTTTGGAAAATATATACAAAATTGTGCTTGTCATGGTTGACTAATTACTAATCAAAAACTATGCGTGTTGAAGCATTTTTATGCTTAAATTAAGCATTTCCAATCATAAAAATCACCAAATGAACTAAAATACAAATATAAGGCTTTCAGAAGACATTAATGTGTACTATTTCACACTGCTAGGTGTCACTAAGGTTACTGTAATATTCGGTGAGACACACAAGCACCAGACTTCATCACCGGAACAACAGGTTTGAACTATCTCACAACAGGCACAGTAATCCATATCATGGACTACAGCTATCAAAACATTTGCAGCAGTCCTTACCATCACCCTGACCTTTGACCTTTGACCAGCATTATTTTCTCATAGGAAATGTCCCATGACCAGTTTCAGTCTGTGACGGTGAGCGTGGAGTCGCTACTGCGCGACGCCAAGAGGATGCAGACACAGTGTCGTGAGCGCAGCGAACAGCTCTCGCTGGCTGCCACGCAGCTGCGTGTGGAGTCGGCGGCACTCAGGGAGCAGTGCGAGGCCTCGCAGCTCGACATGGCACGCGTACGACGCCAGCTGGATGAGCTGATGGAGACCAAGTGGGCCTTCGAAGCCCGGGAAAGGCAGGCACGCAAACTCAGCAAGCAGCTTTGAGCTGTTCATCCATAATAAACACTTTTCAAAAGAAAACATGCTGTCTGTGTCAAACGTAATGTAATCTGTGATGTGTTTTGTGGGACTCCCTAAGGGATCATGTGACAAGCACTATCATCTAGGAGAAACTTGGGGTAGATGCCAGGATGCCTCCCTGCGGAGGTGTTCAGGGCATGCCTGGCCAGTATGCCTGGCATTTTGGAGAGACTGGCCTTGGGATCCAGATGAAGTAGCCAGGAGCACTTAGGACAATACCACAGAATGTAAACTTGGCTCCCCAGTGCTGTCAGCACTCGTGCAGCCCGATTTGACTAGATTTTTCTACTCACTGGAGTTGGAATCCATGATTCTCCTCAGTGAACTACAGCTCCCCCGTGCCAGTAACACTCAAGCCATGATTCTACCTTCACCAAAATATAATTATCTTGCTCCTAAGTTGTATTGAAATTCATGTTCCCCCTCCATAAACCACAGCATTAAAATAGTAATTAAAAAAGCCTTGCTGAAATGTAAAGCCTGGACTTCACTCACTTTTGTCATATATGGTAAGATTCCCAGTAAAAGGATTTAATACAAATTATTTAACAATAAATATTTATTCCATTATAAATGTACGTTGATACCTACAAAAGTGGAGTGTGCCTAAAAAGTTACTTCAATAAAAACATATCCAATATGAACGGAAGATAAGCCGGGAGTGACGTTTTCCAGGCAACATCACCACACTGACAGGTCAGAAAGTATAAAGTGATGAGCACTTAGAGCAGGGGTGTCCAAACTTTTTCCAACAAGGGCCACATATTGAGTAATATATGAATGCAAGGGCCACTTTGATGTTTTGTAAAAATGTATATTTGTGAAAAAAAATGTTTTTGTGGTGTAGATGAAAAAGCATCTTAATAGCACGTACATGAGTTTTTAAACGGGGGGGGGGGTTAAAAAAAAAATCTTGAATAATACAACCCTTTGCTACTAAAATGACATTATTTGCGCCTATATTCTTGTAAAATTGCAACTGTTTTTGTCACTAGAATACGTCTTTTTTATCTTAATATTCTGACTTTATTCATGCAAAATTACAAGTTAGTTTAGTTTTGTACATCTATAGCTTTTCTTGTATGTTGATTAATTTTTTTATTACAATTTCTACTTTCTTCTTGTAAATTGTTTCACCATATATTTGATTATTACTTTATTCCCATAATTCATTCATTCATTTTCTATGCTGGACGACGCCGGGGTACACCCTGGACTGGTCGCCAGTCAATCGCAGGGCACATATAGACAAACAAACATTCACACTCACACTCATACCTATGGACAATTTAGAGTAATCAATTAACCTAACATGCATGTTTTTGGAATGTGGGAGGAAACCGGAGTCCATCCATCCATCCATTTTCCTCCGCTTATCCGGGTTCGGGTCGCGGGGGCAGCAGCTTCAGTAGGGAAGTCCAGACCTCCCCGTCCCCAGCGACCTCCTCCAGCTCCATCGGGAGGACACCAAGGCGTTCCCAGGCCAGCTGTGATACATAGTCCCTCCAGCGTGTCCTAGGTCTACCCAGGGCCGGCTCAGCTCTCTCTTCACCACGACGGTCCGGTACAGTGACCGCATTACTGCAGATGCTGCACCGATCCGTCTGTCAATCTCACGCTCCAACCTTCCCTCACTTGTGAACAAGAATCCGAGATACTTGAACTCCTCCACCTGAGGCAAGACCTCACTCCCAACCCGGAGGGTACAGTCCACCCGTTTCCGACTGAGAACCGTGGCCTCGGATTTGGAGGTGCTGAGTCTCATCCCAGAAGCTTCACACTCAGCTGCAAACCGCTCCAGTAAACGCTGAAGGTCACAGCCTGATGAGGCCATAAGGACCACATCGTCTGCAAATAGCAGAGACGAGATCCTAAGGTCACCAAGCTGGACTCCCTCAACACCTTGACTGCGCCTAGAAATTCTGTCCATGAAGATTATGAACAGAATCGGTGACAAAGGGCAGCCTTGGCGGAGGCCAACGTTCACCGGAAACAAGCTCGACTTACTGCTGGCAATGCGAACCAGGCTCCTGCTTCGATTGTACAAGGACCGAATGGCACGTAGAAGCGGACCATCAATCCCGTACTCCCGGAGCACCCCCCACAGGACACCACGAGGGACACGGTCGAATGCCTTTTCCAGGTCCACAAAGCACATGTAGACTGGTTGGGCAAACTCCCACATACCCTCGAGTACCCTTGCAAGGGTGTAGAGCTGGTCCAGTGTTCCGCGACCGGGACGAAAACCACATTGCAGCTCCTCTAACCGAGGTTCGACTAACGGTCGTACCCTTCTCTCCAGCACCCTGGAGTAGACTTTCCCAGGAAGGCTGAGGAGTGTGATCCCCCTATAGTTGGAACACACCCTCCGGTCACCCTTTTTAAAAATGGGGACCACCACCCCGGTCTGCCAGTCCAGAGGTACTGTTCCTGACTTCCATGCAATGTTGTAGAGGCGTGTCAACCAACACAGTCCTCCAACATCCAGAGCCTTGAGAAATTCTGAGCGGAACTCGTCTACCCCCGGAGCCTTGCCACTGGGGAGTGATTTGACTACCCCAATTACCTCAGCCACGGTGATAGAACTGTCCACGTACGTATCCTCAGACTCTGCTTCCTCTATGGAAGGCATGTCAGTGGGATTGAGAAG
>QODF01000240.1:355999-368061 GCA_024372805.1 Oostethus manadensis
GAGCTTGTGGAAGAGGCGGAGAGATTCTGACTAGATATAGTCGGACTCACCTCAACCCACAGTTTGGGCTCTGGAACCAAATTCCTTGAGAGGGGCTGGACCTTGTTCTTCTCTGGAGCTGCCGCAGGGGAGAGGCGGCGAGCTGGTGTGGGCTTATTGTTAGCCCCCCGGCTTGGTGCCTCTGTGTTGGAGTCATCCCCAGTAAACAAGAGGGTTATTTCCCTACGCCTTAGGCCTGGGGAAAGGGTCCTGACTGTGGTTTGTGCGTATGCGCCGAACGACAGTTCAGAGTACCCAGCCTTCTTGGAGTCTATCAGAGGGGTTCTGGAGAGCACCCCAGCTGGTGACACCATAGTTCTGCTGGGAGACTTCAATGCCCACGTGGGCAATGACAGTGTGAACGGAAACCGGAGTACCAGGAGAAAACCCACGCACGCACGGGGAGAACATGCAAACTCCACACAGAGATGCCCAACGAAGATTCAAACCCTGAACCTCCTGACTGTGAGGCCAATGTGCTACCCACTCGACCACCGTGCGGCCTTATTCCCATAATATTTGACCTTATTCTGGGAACATAACTTTTTCCCGCAACTTTGTTATATCATGGCATTACAAAAAATGTATGTTTTCCTCAGTATTGCAATATTGCAACTAAATGCTACTAAAAGTATGTTTTTTAGCTTACAACTTTTGTCTCTTAATGACCACATTCTTGTAAACATACTGCTGTTTTTTAATTTTTTTTGTGTGTGTGTTTTTCTATTAGTTTTCTTGCTAAATTATATTTTATAAAGTTTTTCGGGCCAATAAAACCACAACCGTGGGCCACAAATGGCCCCCGGGCATTTTCCTTGATTTTAAGTGTCTTTATAGAAGTGGCATTACCATTTGACCTGCAAAAAAAATCACAATAAATCACAACATTCAAGTTTTCATTCAAGTGCATAAAGCCCTGAACCTTCTTCATGACCATCCAGTCGTCATGAAGGTCAATGATACTTAACCTGCAAACGATGGTAGACCCTGCTCAAACACAAATATAGAAATGTACTAAATACACAGAAAGTTGACACAGAAATGCTGAATCAACATGGACAGGCGTCACTCCTTCTGAAACCCCAGCAACTGTCTTGTTGAGTTGTAGCTATTTTGGCATACTAGCAAGTTATATTGTACACTTTAACATTATGATACTGTACATAACACGGGATATGTAGAGTACTCTTGAGGAGTTATGTGTTATCTTTATTGCCATATTTAACTGCATCATTGAATGACATCAACTATTTTGAAACTGTGAATGTGAAATACTAATCATTACTGTTTAGTAGTGATAAAGTTGACCAGATTTTATCTATTTTTATATTGATTTTCTTTTCAAATATATTTTATATAAAGAGGTAGACAGATCACAAAAGTGCCACACTTGCCAAGCGCTGAAGTGGCACACATGTAACCAATCAGGGAAGAGCACTTCTGGTTGAGCTTGACCAATAGCGAACGCATTTCTTAGATCGTCGTAGCCAACCACCTTGCGTCGTTTCTACTGTGCACGGAAGTCAGGGTACAACGTTAAAAAACATTTACAAGCGGTGCCTTCGTATTTGTATGAAAAAAACGTATTAAGTCTATAAAAACACTAATGGCGTACGTAAAACGCCATTTGAAAGGCTGAAGATCTGTTACGGTTTCACAAAAAGGTAAGCATAACTAACTATTTCTTTGTATGACTATATAGAGAGTGTATGGAAAGTCACACAGCAAGCAGTGTGATTATTTCACTCGTATTGAAGCCACTCAACTCCGACTGTAGTTCCTACACTCACTTCTTCGTGGTCTCCTGGAGCTACTACGTCAATGTAGTGTGCACATACTGCCTCCAAGTGTCCAAACTAAAACACCACAACTGCTTGGAATACTTTCTGTTTTTACTATTTTGAGAGAGTCTGTGCTTGCTAATTATTACTCCCCATATTTCATATTGGTTAAAATACTGTATGTGTAGGTGACTTTCTAACGATCTGTACAGTAGAGCACTTTTTATACTCACCCATTCAAGAGACAAAGACAACATTTCACTTTTCCCACATTTTTATTAAAGTTGCATAAAAGTGTAACAAAATTGGGCAAAAACAATACCTGTTGTGGATATTGCTACATTTGTTTGTTGGTTTGATTCAATCCTGCATGGTTTAGCTCTTGTATTAAGCTTTAGTGACAAGAATCAGTGTACATATTTTTTGCAATTCTTTTCTTCAACAGTAAAAAACAAAACACAGACTTCTTAATAACAGTCTAGGTACACTCCAAACCTGGATTTCAAAGGACAAATCCACCATTTTTTATTCTGATTGCAATAGCCTGGCCATGCCGTACAATCTCCCTGCAAACAGGCGAATACAATCCCACCCAAAAAATACATCTAAATGGATATTTGTTTCCTTACGTGTAAATAAATCCAAGGCCTGGCCTCAAACAAGTTTCATAATCGCTTTAAAAACACGGCAGTATTCAAATGGTAAATGTCAAGAACATTGTTTATCTAAACAGGATCACTGTATCAAGGCCTAAGTATTAAACACTCACTTCTAAAAAAAGACTCATAATCTCATTTGTCTTAAAAACAAACAAAAAAAACTATTTCTGCTGGGTAACGCATTTAACTGTTGTTACCTTTTTTCTTTTAAAAAAAAGAATGTCTCACGTTTATTTGGTTTGTGGAACATAAATAATACCTAAGGCAACATCTGTTTCTTTAAAAATAAGGAACAAAACAATTTAAAGAGGATAGTGAAGACAAGGGACACAATGGTGTGTGTGTGTGTGCGTGTGTGTGTGTGTGTGTGACAGACGGAGGAGCTCTGCTGTCACCACAGGTGTTGGCGATTGGTCACAGGAATTGCAGCAAATGTTCTCCTATTGGCCACCTATCAGTGCCCAACCCGATTGGCTCAGGATTACAGACAGATGGCTCATTCTTGGACATGATTGGCAGCTGCAGCTATCAACACACACACACACACACACACACACTGTGTGAGTGTACATGTGTGTAGGAGACAGCTGTGTTTGTTCATGTGTTTCTGCATTTAACTCGAGTTCAAATTTGAGCCAACCCTCCCTTTGTCCCTCCCACTGATGATGTCATGAAGCCTCCACGTGGCCCTGGTGACATTTTCACCGCTCATGTGACCACACTGAGATGAGCACAAAAGAATGACGTGGGTTGGAACTGGTCAGAAAGGGAGGCTAGCAGCATTTGCAGCAAGGGAAAGGGAGAAAGAGTGGAAATAATAATAGTAATCATCATAAAAACAACAAGGCAGCTTAGTTGTGGGACTGTCAGACCGAGTTACATTTAAAACAGGAACCAGTCCTTTACTAAAAAAAATCTACTTTTCAAACTGAACAGCAGAAAAGACCTCACTCTCTTCCCCCAAAATAGAAATGAATATGTGCAGGACTCCATTGTGGACCACAGAGCACATTATAGGAGAGAAAAACACACCTAAATTAATCTTTTTCAAAACTTTTTCCTCCACAAGTCACATTTTCCCTTGCGGACGCCGGTCTAAAAATACACCGTGTGTTGTTGTTAGTGGTCAGAGCCTCCAGAGTCTTTAAATGCATCGCTGTTGCAAATGCGTAGGGGCGACCAAAAGGAGGCACAGTAAATATCACTAGATGTTAAACTAGATGTTTGTTTTAGCAAAAGCCCACGGCTGGTGCTTTAAGATGATTGCCTACTTAGTCCTCATCCAACGTTCCCGTGTGTAGATGAGAGAAAGGAGTAAAGGAGTATTGGTGAAAATATCCAATCATGTTGGAATAAAGTAACAAAGAAGAGGGGAGAGGCGGGGTTGAGAGGAAGACGGGGGGATGAAGGGAGGTGGGTGAAGAGGAGGGAAGGACATCATCATTTCTTCTGCGGCGTGGAGAGCTTCTGCATCCCTCGGATCTTGTCCAGAAGTTCTGAGATGAAGTCCTGGAACAGGGGAAGGACACAAGAATAAATGCCCGCACCAGTAGAAAGGATGAAAAGTCCTCATTGTCGTCTTACCTCCGTGGGTTTAAAGCAATCCACCAGTAAGTCCTGGAAGACCAGAAAAGATCGTTTGTATCTTGAGGTGCACTTTAAAACGCTTAACCAACCATACTCCAAACTTTTTTCACCAAGGGCCGCATAGAGAAAATCAAAGGATGCAGGAGCGAATGTGATATTTTGCCAACCAAACCATTGAGCTATTCCTTTTAAACAATTTTAGTATATGTTCTACTCAGGGTTATGTCTTTATTCCCAAAATATTTTGACGTTATTCCCAAAATTGTATAACTTTTTTCCCAACCCAATTTTTCCAAGAATTGCAACTTTATTTCGATTTGTTTGCATCCCATTACATTATGACTTTTTAAATTTAATATTTAAACTCTATGCTTGTACAAGGAGAGTATTTTTTCCTCACAAAATTACCAGTTTTTAAAATTACCACCAGGCTTAGGGCCTGCTAATTAAAATAAATAACATTTCTTCATCCTACAACAATATTCTTGTAAAAATGTTCATATTAGATTACAGTTGCTTTCTCTGTAAATTTTTAGTTTTCTTGTTAAATTATATTTTTACAATGTGGCGGAGGTCAATAATAAAACCGCTGCGGACCGCAAATGGCCCCCAGCCCGCACATGGGACACACTTGATTTAGACAGACTTATTCTTGTTAAATTACTTTTGTTTTTCCATTTTTTCACCTTGGACACCCCTTGTCTAAAGCATCCTGGTATTATCCTCTTACCTTGACCCTGGTGGCTCGCTCCACGTCACTGGGCATGTCCAGCAGTTCATCCACGTCTATTTCCAGCTCTGGGATGGCCTCCTCCTGGGGAAGACAGAAGAAAAGAACACCAAAGAAGCCGTGAATAAACACAGAAAAACAGTAGGAATCTTTTTCAGTCAAAAATAAGTCATCATTTCTGTCATTTGTGGTCTTTTATTCCCCCTTTTCTCCTTCCAGTGAGCTACCTGACCGCTAGAGGGCGAAGTGTTTCCAGAGAGACGCGGGTGGAGAAATCAGACATTTGGAGTTCTACAGAGGTAGAAAAATGCATTTTCTAGAAAAAAAATATTGTTTGATTTCACAAAAATAATTGCCAACGTTTTAAAAATTCCAGATTATTAATATATTTCAAGATTTATTAGCTGACATAGATTGTACATGTAGGTAAGTTAGCAAGTTTAGGGTTATAAAATAAGATATTTATTTTTAAAACAGTACAAAAACTATACAATTACATCATTTCCAAATTCATTTATGTATCTGACATGTGGGAGTACCAGAAGAAAACCCATAAACAGTTATCACTTGCAAACTAAACGCAACACAAAAATGCCCTTTGAAGATTCGAACCCTTGATCCTCAGACTTGCAGGCCAACATGCTAATAACTTGGTCACAGGCGCGGAAGCATAAAAAAAAACAATTTAAGAGGATGTGCAACATGGTTACACTGGCTCACTGTGTCTTATATGGGAGGGAGGAGGAGCGAGTGTGTGTGTGCGCGTGTGTGTGTGTGTTGGTGGTGTTGGGGGCTACTGGGCAGGTGCGGAGACAGCTGGTGTGGGCAACTTGGCCAGAGAGCGACATTCCTGGAGAAGCATATGAATATAGGACAGCCACTAAGCATGGAAAGGGGGGAAAACACGTACTCAATGTTTGTTGTCACACGCGTGCACACATGCCCCCCCCCCCACACACACACACAAGCTCTGTATGTGTCATATTAATAAAATCCTCATTTTTTATGTGGAAAATTCACCACCAGTCACGCACAGGATCTGTTACACACATGTGGAGATTAAAAAGTCCCACTGAAGGGTGTGTGTGCGTGTGTGTGTGTGCGCACGTGTGTGTAAGTGCAGGATGGCTAATAAGGATTACGTTGTGAGCTTGTGTGTGCATATGTGTGAGATGTACACAACAGGAGCGTTTATAAAGTAGCAGCAAAATCAGACAGGCTGGTATCAGCATGTGGCCGCCATGTGCTACTAGAAAGCAATAAAAATGATGCCTGAAGAACAAAAAGATGAAAAACTAAAATTGTTTTTATGGAGATTGTGTTAGAACAAGAAAAATACAGCTGGAATACATACACGTACATAAGTGCATATGATTGTTCTTTTTTTTTTTTGTCCAACATGCAGCAACTGTGCTGGTTAAAAACCATCAACTTGAAATCGATTTGAGAGTTGGCGTGAAATCAAAGAGATAAGGGGGTGGGGCATCAGGGGGAAGGAAGGAAGGAGGGTTAGAGAGCGTGTCGAGAAGAGGGGGTGGGTTGGAAAAGTCCGGAAGACAAGCTTTGGTTGGTAGACACAAAGAAACGCAGGATTCCCAAAACAATTCTACAGTCTGACTTTGTCTGGTTATTCTGCACTGCCTGGACTTCGAGATAGCTGCGAGGTATTTGCACACTTTGCACTTTTTTTCTCCCTCCCAAACAAAGACAAAGTGCAGTGTGCTGCCCACAGAGTGAGAATCATGTCTCCCTAGAGAAGTGGTGTCCAAAGTGCGGCCATTTTTGGCCTGCAGCTTGTTTTTCATTGGCAGAAATCTAATTTAAAAAAAGGAAAAAAAGTAACAGCATAAAAGCATAAAGTCATAATACTAAAAGAAAAAAGTTGTGACTTTAAGACAGAAAAAATAAAGTCAAAGTATTAGGTGTATAAAGTAATGATGTTAAAACAATTGTATTGTAAGCTTCAAGAATAATGTTGAATTATTAAGAGAATAAAGCCGTAATAGTATGAGGAAAAATAATACATGGAAAAAATAAATAAATGACAGAGTGGGAAAACAACAGCAAAAAAAACCCCAAAACATGCAAGCCGCTAGCATTCAGAGGAGCCTCCCACAGGTCGTCAACTAGTTACATGATAACAGCAGAGCTTTACAAGGTCCCTGGGTTTGCATAACAGTGCTCATTACACTGACACTGACGACTGATATACACCATTTCAGGACACAGGGGGTATACTGCAAAGCGAGTTTAGTGGGTTAAAGAGGTGTGTTGAGTGTAAACCTGGGCTAGCCTGTTCAGCAAAGGTAACTCTGTCTACCTGTGAGAAGCACTACGACGGGGGCGGCTTTTTCAAGATCTCACTGATCCGCTAGCATTCCCTGATGATATTATCCATTCTTTGACGAGATAGATTTTCAGCCAAGGGAACACGCAAGATATGCTCACTTTTTGAGCCGAGGGTCAACAATAACATGCAACATTAAATATTATTTCGGCCAACATTAGCCGATGTATATGTTACATCTGTCTTTGTGCGAGTACCCAGCCTGTTGGTCTTTTTGTATTACAACTTTTGCTAAAGGAATAAGCACCTTGAGGAATCAACTATAGCAAAAAACGTAAAAATTTTATCCATCCATTCATTTTCTATGCCGCTTATCCTCATTAGGGTCGCGGGTGTATGCCGGAGCCTATCCAAGCTGAATTCGGGCGAGAGGCCGGGTACACCCTGGACTGGTAAACCAGACAATTGCAGGGCGGACAAACAAACATTCACACAAACATTCATACCTATGGACAATTTTAAATTGCAAATTAACCTAACATGCATGTTTTTGGAATATGGGAGGAAACCGAAGTACTCGGAGACAACCCACGCACGAAAGAACATGCAAACTCCAAACAGAGATGTCCAAGGGAGATTTAAACCCAGATCTCCTGATTGTGAGGCCAACATGCTAACCACTCATCCACTGTGCAGCCCTTTTGAATTTTAACAAAAGTGAAAAAAATGTCACAAAGGAAAGTCGCCAAACCACGAGGTACAGCATGTCTCGAGCACACTGATGCCACCCATCAGTCGTACTAGTACCCTCCTGACGTGCATTGCGTATAGGTATGCCTCACTCGATCGGCCGTACCAATTTCCTTAATTTTGAGGAATCGGCCGATCCTTACATATGAAACCAATCTTATCCACCGGTCTTATCTACCTCAGTGAAGATCTGAAAGTTAGCCACTGGCCCTTTTTGCTCTGGCAGACTGTTACCTAGCAATCAAGCTGAAGCCAAAATAAAGCTCGCCGGAGCAAAGATCCATGCGTGTACCACTGTTGGTGTTTCGATATCATTTCGTACTTTGGACAACAATTTTCTAAACGTTTCATTTATATTTGAGAGAACATCCTCATGTGCAATTGAAAGACGTATTTTTTCACAAGTATTGTTCAATGTTGTTCAAGAAAATACGATTGGAACATTAACGTTTAAATTGGTATTGTTGAAAATCAGGGCAGGTCAGGGCCTTTTAAAGATCAGTGATAGTCCAGAAAATTGTGACTGGTGCAAATTGAATAGCCAATTGAAATGTCAAAACATCAATATGCTGGGCGATGGGTGGAAGCAATGATAGCTATGAAGTTCTGCATATATTGAGATAAGTAAAACATGTATCAATGGTGCATTATTGTTGCATGTCAAAAGGTGGTGGTGGTTGATCTGACCGCCACCAGTCTTTGGGAACAGTTACATCAAGAATCATGTCTTCAATGAAGGTAAAAGTGACATTAAATGTTCATTTATCCCTTTCATCTATCATTTATATGTATTTCTATTACACGATTTCTTATGGAAAAAACTGATTCAGTTAGAGTTAGACCTTCTGGAACGAATTAGTAATCCTAACTAAGGTTCCACTGTATTCCAATAATAGCGACTAAAAAAAGAAATTAAACGGGTTATGTGGTCTCATATTAAATATAATACCACCCTCTCCTTTGAAAACCAAATGGTGTATTTAAGACTATTTAAGGACCTGTGGGGACCCTGAAAAGATCAAAATGGCCACACTGTATGCGGCGCTCAGTGGAAATGTACAAGAACACATATTAAAAGTAATGCACAAGAGATCCAAAAGGGCAACGCATTTGAATGGCAAATAGAACAGCCCTTTTGGAGATCAGCTTACTTCCTGCTTGGCAACTTTCACTGGAGGATCATAACAAGTCTGACAGCTCAGTTATAAATCATCCCCAAACACCCTATTTTATAATAAAGAGGGATGAATGTCCTCCACTCATATTCAGTATGAAAATCCAATTATGTTCTGTTTAATATAAAACATATACCTATTTATTAACGAAAATGAGCTATACAATTTGACTTCAAATGTCATTGTAGCGCCAACATGGAAACAGACATGCTGTCTGTGTGCAGAGTCGAAGCAGAATGAGATGTGACAGCATGTGAGCAGTTGTGTGTGTGTGTGTGCGCGCGTGCGTGCGTGTGTGTGTGTGTGTGTGTGTTGTGAGGAGTAGGGAGGTCCAAGTAGGATTTCTCTCCGTGTGTAGTAGTAGTAGCAGCTGCAGGCTTACACAGATCAAATGCCAGATATGGCTGAAAAAACAGAAGCTACACTCATAACGTAAAGCACACACACACACGCACACAAAGTGGGTCAGCGCTAACATATTACACGCCCATTATGCTGCGTGGCCCATGATGCAAGACAGGATTTTTCCGCCAACTGTTTGGGTTAGTTGGAAAAACTTGATCATGAGTTGGCAGCGTTGAGTCTAGCTCCTAATGAGCCAGGAATGACATTAACTTCCAACGTGGCTTAAATGCGATTGTGGTGCTCAGATCTGCCAGGCATGTCCCTCACCTGATATCATATAGTAGATCCCCGCAATTCGCTGAGATAACACTCCGAGACCTTTGACCAAGTGATGTAGTGAAAAAATATGAATAATGATTTTTGACACTAGTTCCTGCAATGAAGCAGGGTGTGCGCTATCCACTCAGTTCTCCTCTTTTCGGATAAACATTTGCAATAAAAGTAGCTGTTGTACAGTAACAAATGGATGAGTTTCAACTACAATAATAACAAAATTTTATCTCCAAAAGGGAGGCACGGCAAAAAAAAGTTTGGGAACCACTGTGTTAACTTCTCCAAACTCAAAAATAAAAACACAGCATTATCGGCGACAGCTCCAATATGTAGCCTTACCTTTTGGTAGTGGCCGGAGGCATTGTGAGAAAGGTGCTGTGTGAAAGTGTGTGATAAAGCTAGTAGCTAGCTGGTGTGGCGAGGTGCCACTACAGCAGAAAAGTAGTTATTTGACATTAGTACCTAGAATAACAATGCCGCTGTAGCTTGGTTAATATACAGGTCACATTATGTAAATGTAACGTTAATGGCAGTAAAAAAAAAAAGCTTTATAGGTGGAATAGTCGCGTCCCAATACGTCACAGGTGTCAAACTCAAGGCCGGGAGCCAGAACTGGCCCGCCACATCATTCAATGTGGCCATCAATACCCCTGTAAAATTGTGCTTCAATAAATCACCTCATTTTTCTTGCTAAATGTATTTGGGTTGTTATTTTTTTTACAGAAAAATTTTACTGCATGCAGCTCCACATCTAAATGTTAATACTATCTTATCATGCAACAACATAATCCAAGCATAAATCATAAATACTATGATGAACATATAAAATCTAAGCAAAGTGTCACGATCCGGGTGTTGTTCTCGGGACAGTTTTTGTTCGAGTGGGTTTTCCTGTGTTGATATTTTCCAAGTTTCACATGTTTTTCTTTGTTAATTATACGCACCTGTTCCTCGTTTTTTCACCTCGCTATTTATGTTCAGGTGTGTCCGCTAGTCATTTGTCGGGTCATTGTCATTTGTGCCTCGCTTTCCTGTGGACCTGTTTGTGTTTTTTTGCTGCTTTGCAGCATCATCTATTAAAGACTCTTTTTCGCACTTACCTGGCTGACGTCCTGTTCGCTTCATCCCCAGGGTCGTTTCACCATGCCACGACGAGCGAATCGGAACAGAATGACCCGACCAAAGTATGACTCCCCGGACAGCGACTGGGCCAGGCTGTTTTTCAAGGCGATGGAGGAGACGGCAAGGTACTCGCCGGAGGAGCTGGAAGGCAGGATGTGGGGTCCATGCAACACGCTGGTCCCCATAACGTCGGTGTGGCCTGGACCTCCCACAGAAGACGCGCCGGCCCGTCGGCGTCGGAGAGACCCGGCGGTGCCGACCCGGAGACGTCGACGGGGTGAGTCGCGAACCCTCCTCCAAGCCTTCCTCCACCCTTCCCTGGTTCCTGGGGCAAACGGGGACGGCGTCTGGCATCCGCTTTCGGGAGGGGGGGCTAGTACGTCCTGTCTGGCGGTGCAGGACGCGCGGGTTCCGCCGAGAGGCGTGCCGCGCAGCTGTACTCCACCGATCTCTCGTTCTCAGCAGCCCCCGCTGCCTTTGGCAGCCCAGCAGCTGCCGATACCGACGCCTCGCTGCAGGACTCCACCCACTCCACGTTCCCAGCAGTTGCCGTCGGCTTCGGCAGCTCAGCAGCTGCCGTTATTCGCGCCTCGCTGCAGGACGCCACCCACTCATTATCCTCGGCAGTTTCCGCCGGCGGCAGCCACTCCTGTGGTGCCCCCCAGGGCGTCGGTTCCGGTTCCTCCTGTGGCGCCTCCCAGGGCGTCGGTCCCGGTCCCTTCCGTGGCGCCTCCCAGGGCGTCGGTTCCGGTCCCTTCCGTGGCACCTCCCAGGGCGTCGGTCCCGGTTCCTCCCGTGGCGCCTCCCAGGGCGTCGGTCCCGGTCCCTTCCGTGGCGCCTCCCAGGGCGTCGGTTCCGGTCCCTTCCGTGGCACCTCCTAGGGCGTCGGTCCCGGTTCCTCCCGTGGCGCCTCCCAGGGCGTCGGTCCCGGTTCCTCCCGTGGCGCCTCCCAGGGCGTCGGTCCCGATTCCTCCCGTGGCGCCTCCCAGGGCGTCGGTCCCGATTCCTCCCGTGGCGCCTCCCAGGGCGTCGGTCCCGGTTCCTCCCGTGGCGCCTCCCAGGGCGTCGGTCCCGATTCCTCCCGTGGCGCCTCCCAGGGCGTCGGTCCCGATTCCTCCCGTGGCGCCTCCCAGGGCGTCGGTCCCGATTCCTCCCGTGGCGCCTCCCAGGGCGTCGGTCCCGATTCCTCCCGTGGCGCCTCCCAGGGCGTCGGTCCCGATTCCTCCCGTGGCGCCTCCCAGGGCGTCGGTCCCG
>QODF01000240.1:368713-395130 GCA_024372805.1 Oostethus manadensis
GAGGCGGGGTACACCCTGGACTGGTCGCCAGTCAATCGCAGGGCACATATAGACAAACAAACATTCACACTCACATTCATACCTATGGACAATTTAGAGTTGCCAATTAACCTAACATGCATGTTTTTGGAATGTGGGAGGAAACCGGAGTACCCGGAGAAAACCCACACACGCACGGGGAGAACATGCAAACTCCACACAGAGATGCCCAACGGAGATTCGAACCCAGAACCTCTTGACTGTGAGGCCAACATGCTACTTTCAGCCACCATGCGGCCTATGCTGTATATTTTATGCTTTATTATCACGTATTATAATTATATATAATTATAATTACATAGTGTAATATAATCACTACTGACAGGGTGAATAATATGGGTTTTCTGCAAAAACAACTGAGACAAAAAGCATAAATGAGCGTGATTTCCCACAAAAAAAAAAATCTGGCGACTATGCATTCACCGTGTAGCTTTTTTTACCGCAATGCTGACAAATTTATCCTGAGAAGGTGGATCATGTACTATGTTTAAAGCACACGATAGGAGAGGTAGTCCTGTCACAATAACAAAATTTGCTGGACAATCCTACTAATCCTGTCCTACTAATGACTATGAATAATTTATATAATTGACAATATTTTTTAGGCCATTTTTTCAATAATTATATGTGATAATAATGGGAAAAGGAATGAACTTTAATTTCTCAAAAGTATTTAACATTGTAATTTGACTGTCAAGAGCTTTTAAATAAAACAACTTAGACGACATAGTAAAATAAACAAACCAAAAAAACCCTATGAAAATAAAATGGACTCTCAGCCTCTTAGCAAAAATCACATTCTGTTACAAAAGCCCTGCGATTGACTGGCAACCAGTCCAGGGTGTACCCCGCCTCTCGCCCAAAGCCAGCTGGGATAGGCTCCAGCATCCCCGTGACCCTAATGAGGATAAGCGGTACAGAAAATGAATGAATGAATGAATGAATGTTACAAAAGCCAAAAAAACACATAGCAGATATAACCGGAATAAAAAGGACACAACAAACTAAACTACTAAACTAAACTAATGTCCGTATTTTGAAGCCCGGGTTGTTCCGTGTGTTTAGAATGTCTGTTTACAGTTAAGACAAGCTGAATGCAAAAAATAACCCTGCTTCTTGTCTTTTTACACCCACAACCGACACGTAGTCATCGGGCATTGAAAAACGCTCCTTAAAATAAAGCGGTAAACCACAACGTGGTGTAAATATATACTCATCCAACCCCAACCCCAAGACACGGAAAACACGCATGTCATTGATTGTCGATCAGTTGATTTACCGATTTATTGATTATTGTGGCAGGCCTACTGTGAGCTGTTGTTATAAGACAAATACGCTGCTAACAGTATCTTCTGAAATCTTAAGGGAAATTCTCACCAGCCATGAGTCGCATGCCAGAGCGCAACAAGACATGTGTCTTGTGTGTGTAAAGATGTCTAAGTAGGTCACAGAGGCCACAAACAGGGATTGCGCTGCGTGTTTTTCAGAGATAACCAACTACAATTTACACTGATTTGCTTGAGGTGTGCGAGAAATGTGTCTGTGTGTGAGGACAAGCGCACCCTCCCTCCCCCAACACAGGTTGAGCGGGTTTAAAATTGGTGACATAAGGCACTTTTCAGTGGTGAAGAAGAGTAAAAATAGACTTCAGGATGGCTGCTGGCTGCTTCATCAACAACAAGGATTGTTGGAGAGAGGTGGGAGGGGAGGCATGGTTAGATGGACAGATGGAAGGAGGGGGGGTGGAGGACACTCCAGACAGGGGAAGTGATGGCGGGAGGCTGACGGAAAGCAGGAAGAGGTAGAAAAAATAGGCCGCGTGGCGTTGAACAATTCCCCTCTTACTTATTGTCGTTCTGGCTGCGAGACATGTGACCGGGCAGGATGTCCCATGTGACACGGCCAGTTGAGGGCCTCCCTTCTTTTAAGAGGGAGCTGCAAATGTCTGTATTGCTTTGAACTTGACTTGTATAATTAGGACAAAATGTTATTGTTAGCAGCGTGCTAATATGTGGAAAGAGGAACCCAAAGTCCATCATGTCATCAGTGATTGGCTCTGTAGTTTTTTGCTAACTAACACAGATACAAAAATCTCAAAAATGTTCACACAAAACACGTTATTGTTTTACATTTACATGCATACTATTAATCGAAATGCATATAAATGTGTTTGGCTATTTCTTCAGTTCAATAGTCGCCTTCTTTATCAAAGTGCTAGCACTCACAAAATTCTTTGGTTCCATTTTGGGTTATTTTGCAGCCGTGATCAAAAGAAAAACAGAAGCACTATGAAAGCAAAAATGGCGTCCGTATACATCTCACCGCTGCATCTTGTCTTTGCCAACAACACATCTTGAAGGTAAAAGTAACCTTAAATGTTCATTTATCCCTTTCAGTTGTCATCTATATATATTTAAATGCAATTTCTGCATGTAAACTTTAAAACAAAGTTTTGGCTTAGGTTTTGGATTTCTGGAACACAGTAATTGGATTTGCATCCTTTTAAATGGGAAAAACTGATTTGCTTAGAGTACGTTTGAGTTAGAGTCGGACCTTCTGTGAAAGATTAATGACGCTAGCCAAGGTTCCACTGTATATGCTAGGGGTCTTGTGATATTCATTCATTCATTCATTCATTCATTTTCTATACGGCTTATCCTCATTAAGGTCGCGGGTATGCTGGAGCCTATCCCAGTTGACTTTGGGCGAGAGGCGGGGTACACCCTGGACTGGTCGTCAGTCAATCGCAGGGACAAACAAACATTCACACTTATGGACAATTTAGAGTCGCCAATCAACCTAACATGCATGTTTTTGGAATGTGGGAGGAAACCGGAGTACCCGGAGAAAACCCACGCACGCACGGGGAGAACATGAAACTCCACACAGAGATGCCCAACGGAGATTCGAACCCAGAACCTCCTGACTGTGAGGCCAACATGCTACCCATTCAACCACCGTGCGGCCCGTGCTGTAATTTCCTTTAATAAAAAAGACTCCGTGGTCACGCTGTTCCTCCAGAAGAAGCAACATTTCATAAAAGATACATCATGCTGGTCTTATAGCTGTGCAAAACAAGCAAACTCGAAAAGGCAAAACACGTAAGCTGACATGCAGACTACATCCTCGAGGTTTGTTGCAGGTGACAAAGGAAATTAGTGTAATATTTAACAATATATCTTATATATAATCTATATCTTATATATAATAATGAATTTTAGTTTTACAATATAACAAGCTGTTGCCCGAAAAATGTTGCAGCAAACACGAAAGTTCTAGAAAGACTGAAACCTGTGCAGTGGCATCAACAGCATCTTCATGTGCACTTGAAGATGTCCGAAAAACATTTATACATGGAGCAATATCTCAAATCTATTAATATTTTGTAAAGTTTTTAAAGTGCTAGAACCTGCATCTGAACTTAAATGGTGGACCTGGACAAAAGCACAACCGTGACTGTGTGCAAATACGGTATATGTAAACAAGACTTCTATCTATCTGCTTCTATTTGAATGTAGATTCAAATTTCAAACAAGAGAGATAAATAGTCTCACAAGACTTATCACATCAGGGATGCAGTGTGTCTGTCATCGCCGGCCGCTTTCCATCTTCTCTCCTTATCAGTCAGTTACAATTACAAGCATCAGTTTTGTCCTTTGTGCGTTTTTAAGGGGACTGGGGGGATTTTACTTTACTTTCTGGAGTCTGGGGGAAAAACAGCTTACTGGCTCATCGTCTGGTTTTTGAATTATATGTACTTTACATCTAACCTTTTCACTTCCTCCTTCGCCAGTGGTTCCTCTAATGATCAGGTGTGTCCAAAATACAGTAGTGTCTCTTTTGGGTCAGTCTAAACTGGACTCAGAGACTTAAGTTTTTCTGAAATTGCCTTGAGCCTTTATGTTCTAAAAATTATACCAAAACAGCACAAAGCCCTCTTTCAGTGCACTCTGCCACAGCCCCACAGCTATGTCAGCGTAGATAAAATGCAAACAGTCCTGTCATGTCACGTAATAGGAAACAGAACCTCCAGAAAGCGTCTCATGCAGGGCTACAGAAGAACGGCCACACAGACCACACGGGCTAGTTTCTCACAGCAAGCCAGGAAGCATTCATTGCTATACTCAGGGATGTACAGTCGATTTGTCACACTACAAGGCTGCATACAGCAAAGACTCCACATAATTGCTCACTCACTAGCAACACAGTCGGTTCAAAGTACCAATGTCACCCAAGCTCGACCCTCCAAAAGATGCCTACAGTCATAGGTGCACCCTGTTACGATTGAATGATTCACATTTCGGCTTGTTTGGCCTGCCCCAGCGGTTTACTAGGTTGCTTTTTTTTTTACGTGTTTATTTGTGTGTGTGTGTTTTGACTGAGCATTTCCTCTCAGGGTCATACCTATCAGGGACTTGTCTAGCACACCATGCTGTCTAACCAGCTGGCACAAAAAATGTGTTACTAGTAAGACTAAACAATGTAGATAAACCACAAAATACCACTGCTGCTGTTGTTGATGCATATTGCCATGAACCAGGGGTGTCCAAACCTCTCCCACTGTGGGCCGCATACAGAGAAATGAAAGATGTGTAGGGCCACGTTACATGCTACAACCCAACCAATTTAGGTCAGTATATGCTAAGCTATGTGAACAAAACATCTGATTCAGTATTCGAGAAGTTTATTTGTCATGTGCACAGTAGAAACACAGTGGTAACACTGAGCAACAAAATCAGTCAGGTTAGAAAAAAGAGGGCCCTAGTACATAAGAACAATTGTATTACAGTACAGTTACAGTTTACTTGCAGCAAACAAAGAATTGTGCAAAGTATTACAGGTTGTATGTAAACATTCAAGTGTTAGCAGCGTTGCAAAAATATTGCACAATCTGGTTTACAGCTGGTGGATCATGACCCAAGAGTTGGTTGCAGGGTTTTTGCCCAAAAAAATAGTGTAATGACCCAATGTCCGTCTGTGGTATGCGCTTGCTTGCGTCCCCCTGAGGTGCGTGTCGTGTTTATGGGCAATTTGGTCAAGCTTGAACAGGAAGGGAAGGACATCGAATGTGGAGATAAGGCGGCGTCTGTCTGACACACATCTAGATAGCTGCATTCTGCTGGAGAAGAGTGCGGCATAAAGCCAAAGCGCACGTTGTGTTGCATGGGGGAAGTCTGCCCACAATTAGGACTACCAGGTACAGTAGGCCGGTACTGTTAATGCCCAATTCAATCTAGTCTAGAGATGACGTGTACTGGAAATCTTTACACATCTTTTTTCAAACAATTTATGAATTTATGGGTGAATATGTACGGTTGGTTGATCATAACACTTGCACACCGTGTTATTTTGCAGTACCTCAACTTCAAACCGCATTGTAATGTCTTTTCAGTCAACTGACTTTTTGCAACTTCCCAATGGAAGAAGTGTGAATAGTGTGTGTAGTGAATGTGTGCAGCCTCTGACAATGATCAGTGCACTTTTTGTGACCACGGCTGTCATAAATGTGACGTATAGTGAAGGCAACTCCACAGATGTGCTGTGCAGTTTTTATGAGCTTTGTGGCAAAGGTGATTTAAAACGGTTTCATATCTAATATTACTAGTATATATAATTAATAATAAATGAATTGTAGTTTTACAATATGCTGAGAGCTAATAGAGAAACAGCTGTGTCCTCTTTGTTTTGCACAACCCTATTAATTGAAGTCTTTCACTGACATGATTATGCATGTGATTCTAGAAGTGAAAAGTTCACACATTCTCACCACAACCACAGACTAAAATAAAAATACACACAAACAAGGTTTAGAGCAGATTAGCATTATGTCACGGTAGACAGCCACACTAATCATAGGGCGTCAAATTCGTGGAATCCAGTCATTCATTTGCTCTGTTGGTGGCTCAATGACTGCTTACGTCTTAGCAGCCTTAACTACTGTATGAAGTTTCATCTTCTAACTAGGGCTGTCAAATGATTAACATTTTAATCAGATTAATCACAGTTTTCAAATTTGCCACAATTTGCAACACGCAATCGTGCTGTTTGTCAAGCTCTTGATGGTCGTAATGTGTAAGGGTGAAACCAAGCTGGGTGTCAATAAAGTCAAGTCATGTTAAGGTTTCACAACATCAGTTGTTATCTAAGACCCTCAGTTACACATGAACACATTTTAATAGCTGCTGTTACTCACTGATGTCCGGTGGTCTTGTAACCACATGATAATGATGTTCAGAGACTCTGTGCACATCTGTGGGGGTGCTTCACTTGCCTCTGCCCGCCTTCATAACAGAGAGGTTTACCTTGCCATGATGCGCGTGTGTTAATTACGCTGCAAATTTTACCGTAATTAATGAAATCAATTAGTTACCACCATTTAACACGTGATTGTCGACAGCCGTAAAAAAAGAATTATTGCATTCATTCAGATAAAACCAATTTTTAAAAAACACATTAGATCATGCTTGACTTTTTAAGGATGGCATAAACATACCTGGATTATGTGAATGGAAACCATATCCCTCTTGCATGTACACACTACCCTTGATGGCTCATTGGAGCTGGTGTTCTGCGCACCCGCCAATTTCCACGGAGTGCTATAACCCAGAGGCAGACACTACTTTCACCATGTCACCAGCAGGAACTCATGATACCCATTTCTGGGATGAAAAGGAGACCACCTTTGTGCTTCAGCAACTCGACAGACAAAACTACATGATGCGTTATGATGACTGGCCGGAAAAGGTCAACCGGAAAAGCCATACATTCACAGTTGACCTGGCGTGTTGGAGGCACACAGCTTATGGCCTACAGATGGGATTTACAGCTCGTTGAAGGGAGTTGGATATTGAGGAGCAGTTCCTTTCAAAGATCTAGTCAATACAGCGGTTTTCTTACTGTTTTAGGAGTACAGTTGTCCGTTGTTTATCGCGATTGGTTCCAGACCTGACCGCATAAGTGGATTTCCGCAGTAGCGTTTGATATGAATAAATCAAATATTTTCAGTTATAGAATAGAAATTCTGTTAGTGATTTTCTAAATAAGTTTTTTTTTAAACAATATTACAGCCCTTTAGACATGAAATAACACCCACATTGTCACCTTTACATTTGTATTGTAATAGTGCCTTTAAATGGTTTTATATATGCATAGTAGACATAATAAGCGTGACTAAGCCAATAAAGATGTAACTAAAGCCCCTAGTCATGTGTGCCAAATAAATGTGCCCCAGGGCATCTTAGCATCTTAGTGGCGGGTGGACAAAGATTTACCTTGTCGTGGATTATGGCCACAATAAACGTCCGTGTTATTATTATGATTATTATGTTAATATTAATGTGCTTGTTGTGAGATACTTAAAACCTGCATCGAATGCCTGTTCCGGCAGTCACATCTGGTGCTTTTTTCACCGAACAATTACCAACATCTAGTGGTGTCACCTAGTGGCCAACCGCAATAATTTATTACTTACTTCTTTTTTTTAGATACAATAAACTATTGGTCTGAAATATTCAGAAATATTATGGTTATAATGTCGACTGGGGTGAGTTACGGCTGTGGGAAATATTCTGATATGTTGGTTTGTCGTCAAAGCTCAATCCTGGTTACGTGACGGCGACAAGGTGGCAGTGAGTCGATGACGTCGTCGTTTTTTATCGCCTGTCTACAATGCAACAACAAGCCAGCGTTTTCATATTTTTCCATTCTGAACGCTTTTTTAAAAAAAAACCGTTCCAGGTGGATGTTGGAGGGACTATGTCTCACAGCTGGCCTGGGAACGCCTTGGTGTCCTCCCGATGGAGCTGGAAGAGGTCGCTGGGGACCGGGAAGTCTGGACTTCCCTACTGAAGCTGCTGCCCCCGCGACCCGGACCCGGATAAGCAGTGTAAAATGGATGGATGGATGGACCGTTCCAGGTTACCCAGAACGCCCTTCCCATGTGGATGAGAGGCTGAAATCATAAAACCCTTTGCGGTTTTGACCTGAAAAGATTTCTGTGAGGATAGCCCTGTTGTGTGTTCACCTGATACACTTTACAAACAGAAGCTCAGCTTCAAGTATCAAATCCACATCAGAAAAATGAAGAAGAAAAGTGCATCCGAATTATTATTTTGTGTGTTTTTTTAAATTGCTAACGTCTCCTCTTTCCTAATGCAGCAGGAAATGTGGTCACATTCCAGACCTCCACTTTATCTTTTCCTGATACATTGTCAAAAAAGTCTTCAGTCCAGACAGGTTGCACTCACTAATATCTCCTTCTATAAATTAACTACACATATATAGCTGCGTTCACGTGAATGGAGATGTCAGTAGTCGTTCACCTGAAGGCAGCATGGACAACTCATGTGTATCGCGCAGATACACTTGAAGACAGCCATGGCAATTTGCAATTACAAACAAGCAACTCCAATATTATGCAACTGGGAACGGGTTCTCATCAGCCACGTAAAAGAGTTATTCATGAGTCTCATTAGGTTTGCCAACATTACATCTCTGGTGCAGCCAGTGATCAAAGTACATGTCAAAAGGGACTTCACATACTCGTGTGAGAACGGAAGTGAGTGATTTATTTGGGGAATCCCTTGTAAACGAGTGCGTGAAAATGTAAAAAGTGACTGAGATAATCTCTCTCTCTCTCTCATTTGTGCTCCGTGCAGATCAATAACACTCTCACCGTCTAATCCGTTCATGTTGTCAGGTAGATCATTACACAATGAAACAAACCAAATATGCTATTGCGTTTAGTGCTGAGTTGAGAAGATTTATGTTATTTTAACCTACGATCGCAACTTTCAAGGCCTCATTGCAGCGTGATGCTTGTTATTATTGATAATGACAGCCGCAACGCTGAAATACCGTCAGCAGCTCACATGGCGGTGTCACACAGCCATGAAGGGCAATTAGATTGACTGCAAACGGAAGAGTGGAGTATCTCCATAGTATATCTTTCAGTGATTTTGCAGAAACCATTTTCTCCCTAATCCCTCACCCTTAGCTGACAGGTTGGCCCTTGTGACATGGCACAAAATGACAGGCTCGTCAAGTCAAGCCAGTACTGAAACACAACCCTGGAAAGAGTGAGGTCATCGCTGCATGCAGGAATAACCCCACTTGACCTGAGAAAAAAAATCATGCAATACATTGCGGGGTCTTCTTTGTATTCTTTTTTTGTACATGTTGATGGTGAATTTCTCTTTGATGGTACCATCACCTGCGTACTGCGTTTGAATCACAAAACATCCCTGCTGGCAGCCTGGTGCCTTACTCTGAACTGAGTACTGAATTGAGAACATCTCCAAAGTCTAATTGAATTCCATGATTTTTAATTGAGGTTGCACTCATGAAGTGGAATTGCAATTTAAATTTGAATTGAAGCAAGTAGAATCGAAATTCCAAACAATAATTGTGATTCCATAGAATAGTTCCATAGAACTATTACTACTATCAACCTATGCATACATTGTATTTGAACTACAACAAATGTTTTCATATTCTATATAACAGACCCATTAATGGGATGTATTGATGGAAAATGGTGGAAAAATACTTCATTTACAAGAATGCTTTGCTTTATCCAAGTGTCCACAACATTTCAGGACTTGATGCAACAATGTTACCATAAACTGTAAATTGAGAAATGTAATAAATCATTGTTGCATTTATATCCCAATTTAGGCAATTGTCTTCATTTTCAAATGAAAAGGATTTGACAAAATTTCCAAAATGGAAGGAATGTAAAGTATTTCTAATATTTCAGCCTAAACCAGTGGTAAATAAGACAAATTATTTCTGTTACTTGGCTAGAATTTTTTTTTTTTGAATTACAAGTCATTTAATTCTACTTCCTGTAATTTTAATTAAAATTCCTTTTGAACAGCCTGTGAGGTGGAGCCTATCCATTTCAAATGAAATTCTAATTCTTCAAATGAATTCCAAATTCGTAAATTTCCAGTAGTCTGGTTACTGTGACTTATTTGTTTCATGAATGTGTGCGGTGCATCATGAGGGGGAAAGTGCTGTGTTCACGTTGTTTATGCATCTAGGTAGTGTTTAACTTTGTCCACTTCCTGTGACAAAATGCCTAAACATTCCGCTTAATGACTCACTTCCCTTGTTTTCTCTTTCTACATCTACGCCTTGTCTCCCTCTGCATTTTCTCTCTCTCTCTCTTTAGTCACCTCCACTCCTTTTTTCACGCAGTTTTAAAAAAACAGTACATGCTGACTCACATCGCATGGGGCCACATGTAACCTGTTAACACAAATGTGTGTGTGTGCGTGTGTGTATGTGTGTGTGCGTGTGTGTGTGTGTGTGGAGAGGGGGTTGCACGTAGACACACTGGGGGTTTTTCAGTCCCACCGTGCAACAACCACTCTTTTGTAGTGAAGCCTGAGTTAAACACTGTTTAAGCAAATGCCGCATGTTGTGTATGTTGTTGTGTATGCGTGCAACGGTTTTTGTGTGCGCAAAGGCCAAACTATGAAATTACACTTTCTTGACACCATGTCTAACCGCAAAATACAATAATTAAGAATTTTTTTTCCGAGCCAATCATACTAATTACTATCATTATTGTTGGCTGCATTGGTGTACTTTAGCTCCGATCACGTTTTTACAATGCCAGTATTGAT
Organism: Oostethus manadensis; assembly: GCA_024372805.1. Classification (NCBI taxonomy): domain Eukaryota; kingdom Metazoa; phylum Chordata; class Actinopteri; order Syngnathiformes; family Syngnathidae; genus Oostethus; species Oostethus manadensis. Next base: position 379,384 of record QODF01000240.1, read on the forward strand.
GCTGGGTGAAATCGGCCATTATTGATCACATGCATTAATTATAAATTTTTCAGTTTATTTATGATGACTGCTGTTGGCCATGAGTGCTGTACAAGGACGAAAAAGTCAGGACTATTCCAAGGTCCCCTGACTGCCGGGTAAAAAATAGGTAATTATTAATAAAATTGATAATTATTAAAGATGCGGGGCAACTTTTTTTTTTCATAGGGCCCAGAATTCCTGGCCGCAATCCTGCAATTGCCTCGGGAGGTTTAAAATACACATAATTATTTCTCAAATTCTGTTTTTTTCCCAAAGTCAGTTTTTCTCTGTTTCAATTTTGTAGAAATCAGTGTTTCTACATTTTTTTCACAAGCATAGTGTATGTGAATGTTGGGTTAGTGATAATAGGTCCGTGAGTTAAATGCAAAAATTCTTACACTTTTACTGATGCAATACATTAATGGACAATTTAGCCCAGTAATTGAGAAATGGGTCTGGCTTTTCTAATGGGGTGTCAGATTATTGCACACATTGATACAATATCTTCTACAAACTGGAATGCCCATGCTTGTGGTTAAGGAAGATGTAGTTACCCATGCAATTGCAACTGCGTATGTTAGATCTTGTTTATAACACACTGTTGGATGTCATTGAGAAAACGACGCTCTTGTTTTGAAGGACGGAAGGATGTTCTGTGTGTGAGAACATCTCTTTACGCTAAAGACGAGCTGGGTGCAAAAATAAAAGTGCTTCTTGCAGCTAAACCTGCAGGTCGTCATCGGGCGTTGAAAACGCTTCTTACATTGAAACGGTGAAAATATACTCATCCAGCTCGAGTCGCACACACAACCACACTAGCCTCAGCCTCACCATGAATGGAAACTAGCGGAATGGAAGTTAAGAAGAGGTTCTCCCAACCTTTGCCGGTGTTTATCGTTATTTCAACATGTTTAGTTCGGGAAGGGGCGGTTTAGTGTTTGTAATGAGATTCTGCCATGACTGAGCCGTCCGCCAGGATATTACTTACCCACACAAACGTTCCTTCTCATCACGAATACATTTCATTCACATCTCAATTTCCACAAGATTTCTGCGAGTTTTTTTCAACCTGATTCTGTATTTATTGGCCAATTCTGCAATTGTGTTCACAATTCCGTTAACGCGGAATTCATAGGGCCACCTGTTGTCTTCCATCACTGACAAAGGCTGGTCATCTCGTCCAATAAATTCAGTTATTTTTGAGGGGTTATTTGCTTAGCCTTGTGACATACATATACGTACGTGCGAGCGTTGTCCACCGTTTTGGCTGGGTTAGACAGCGTTTGACTGATGATCACACCGTGATCCTTGAAAACTCTCCATACTCCGTCAAGATTTTGCTCTTCAAACGCCGTATTAAAGCTTTTTAACATGCTACCACCGCAAGAAAATTTTCATGGCATGTCTTGGCAGGTAAGTTCCACATAGCAGACATTTTTGTTTTTGTTTTTGCATGCCTGCACGGTGTGAAGGACAGTGCTAAGCGTATGCTACCCAAGATGTTGGGCAAGACTCTATACTGCAAGCAGGGATTGCTACAGGCTGCAATAGTAGGAGACACAGGCTTTTGTGATTGAAAGCAGCTGATCAGCAAATGCTAATCACATGCCTTTTCACGTAAATCACTCTATACTGATCAGTGGCCGATTGATTGGTGCATCCCTATTACAAACAACAAGATATATTTAATGGTACTTTTATGGCCTATTATATTAGTCAAAAAGTATTGAAAGACAGTCATATGTAGTATTCTGGTCACTAGGCATCAGTAATGTTACGTTGATGTGACATTACCTTAGTTTACATTACCTTAACACTACATGGAGCCAGCCATGGCATGTCCTACGCGATAAAGTGGAAAAAGCTCTCCACCCATTCCGTGTGGAAGTGGTTTGTTTTTGGATTCTTACTTTGTCCTTCCCAATTCTGTTTGAAACACTTTGAGTTTGGAACAAATAAATTAGAGGCTAACTATTTGTTAGCTATGAGCGACGGCTGTCTTTTGTGTCTTGCAGTGATCCCATAGCCTGCGCATCAGTGGTGTACAATGTGGGTGTAAAGAAAGAATAATAGAAGTGTAAAGGCGACTATACAAGTGTTATTTAATGTCTACATGGCTCTTACAATGGTAAAAACCGTATTTGGAAAGTCATAAACAGGTTTTTTCTATGCAATATAAACAAGGGACGACTGTAGTCTATTTGTGTAGTACTAAGTTAAGAGTTGTCTATAAAAATGACCTACTACTTATTACTGCCACCAGGGGATTCTCAATCTAATCGAGATGAGAGAATGAAATGATGCTTGCTATAGTAATACTGAATTATTTGCTTTGCCACATCAAATATTGTGTTTTGGAGTTTATTGTGATTATGTGACTACATTAGACTAACATGTAGCATTAAGTCTCTCATCTTGCTTTGCTTACCAAGATTGTATATATTGACTGTTAAGCAATAGTGCATGCGCTCTTGAATGCATCACCTTCTGCAAAAGCCATATTTTTGTCCAGTATGAGAGACTTCCCCGTTGACCGCATTCCTACTCACCCATTGTGTCTTGCTTCCCACTTGTAACCCCATGTGTGCGTGCGTGTGTGCGTGCGTGTGTGTGTCTGTCTGTAGAAACCTAGAGATCAGAGATTGGTCTGCCCACTCACTCAGTGTGTTGATGTTAAAACCAAGCAGCTCCTCAGAGGAAAGTGAACACAACTTAGGCTTTGTTGCTCACAAACAAGCTGGTTACTATGGAAACCATGCCAACAATACAGATCTCTTTACTGGTTGAAATGATTGGCTGCCATCTCTTTTACTTACACATTATAATATCGTAATTACTCGTATTAAAATCCTGAAAGAATAATTACACTGGAGGCGGGTTTTCATGAGGATGCTGCGCTTTGTTGCCATGGCGCCAGTCTCCTCGCTGTTAGGCCTAAAAGAGCAGGTGGCTGGATGAACGTCCGATACGCTGGCAGGCAGGAATACCAGGATGACTGGTGGAGTTTTTCAAAGGGATTATATGAGTGAGGAATCTTACCCATCATCTTCTAAAGAACTCAAAATGACTTTTTTATATCACTTGTAGAAATGGCCTCTGTCAGACCCTATAAAAACACACGTGGCGATCAAAAGAAGCGGAAAGATGAGCGTTCCAGCTCTTTTGTTTGAGATGGGGGGGGGGGGGTCTCCTCATATCCGCTCCGAGCTGAAGCGCCTTCTCTGGTTTCATTGTTCGCAGCACGTGCGTCTCAATGTGCCCAAAGTGTCCCCACGATGGAAGCTACTTGTATAGGGGTCGGTTTATGAAAAGAAGCTGCACAAGCAGGGATAGTTAAATGACTCCATGAGGATTGAGGATTTCTGCTGGACTCAGCTGCTCTGTTTGAAGGCAGTTACCGACCAGTCAATCAGAGGTTGTGCTAGCTCCTCTTGCATCAACAACTCTGTGCTTCTAAATACATAACTATTTGGGGGAAACATTTTGTGTTTTACACCACAAAGATCCGAGAACCATGCAAATGTGCCGAAATCCCCACCGACACACTGCAAAAACGTGTATAGTATGTATTCCCTGGAGAGTGGACGTTGCTACAGCTGCTTTATTATGTTCCATATTGTGTATTTTCCTGCCTGTCCAAATCTCAGAGGCACATCCATTATTGGCAGACAATCAAAGCACATTGATCCCCTAATCCTCTCTGGGCCACTTGATCAACTTTAAGTGGCATGTGGATTTCCCAATACTTCCCAGGAGAAAATCCCACAACGATGCAAATGAGCAGCACATCCTACATGAAAACCATGTGTTCCTCCCAATCTACCACCGGCCGGCTTCGCAAGGAAAACTCCCAACCTGCTAAGTCACTAAGAATAGCATGTGGGTCAATGTCAGCTCAGCAGCGTTGACATGAGCTTCCCAGATTACCACGAGAAGTTGACGACACCGGCGTAGTTTTGATTTGTAGGAGGAGAACCATCACTACTGGGGCATGACTGGCAGGATGTATCACCGAAACCCCCACTGTGCATACATAGTCAGCAGCTTTGTCTCATTTCCTGCCCCCCTAGTAGGCCTTGTGATTGACAACAAGTATTAAAACAGTAATGTTGGTTTTCACGACAAAAGCCGATTTTGAAGCTCACGGGTCTAGTGCCAACTCCTGGCCCGGCATGCGTATTACAGCAATAGTAGCCATGCAACTATTGAAGTGGTGTAAATTGGGTCCATTATCCAGCAAAAGATGAAAACCACAATGGCCCTCCTTCAACAGTCCACATATCTAAATGCTTCTACTGTGTGGGAAACCTGCATTAGGCTAAAAATACTGTGAAGAGATGATGACATTTTCCACACATAGCCAGCTGTAGATGGATATTGCACAGGTGTGCTTTACAGCTCTCTCAGCCAATCAGCTTGCAGAGCGGTCTGCCTGTCTAGAGGATTTTGCCTATAAAAGCTTCTCCTGCTATGAATAGCCTAGTTTTGGACGTGATACGTGGACGCGTGTAATTGTCATTCAGTGTTTTACAAGACGATATGGGGGGGGGGGACCAGTCATTATTCAAGGCACTTCATTATAGCGGCTTTATCACTTAGCAGGACCGCCTGATCGATAGCTCTGATCGGATGGGGTGTTTTACAGTACCTCGCAGTCGTACAGGTCCGTTAGCTGGTCGATGATCCACTCCTCCAGGTTGAGTCTCTTCCTCAGCTCCTTGCGGTCGTATTTGACGGTGACGCGTCCCTGCTTACGAACCGGGGTCTCGGGCTCCTCCGTGGCGCCGGCCGGCGTCTGGAAATACACCCGGGGCTGAGGGCTTGTCTCCGGGCTTGTGACGGCCGCCATGATCGTTCGGTTCGGCGGACGAGTAGATCGGGGTTGGGGGGTCCGGGGGGGGGGGGGGGGGGGGCGACGCTTGATTGTTCGCCTTGAAGCGATGGAGGAGCTCCGGGGAAAAAAATCCTGGCAAAGGAAGAGGAGCCGCTTTTGTTGTCCGCGCAGCTCGCCTCCACTTGGACCGGTAGATTGGCTCCCACGGAAAATGTGTAACCGGCTTATTGGGCTATTTGCAGCTTGCGAACTCTGCTTACATAAAAAGGAAGGCAGTCAACTCCTCTGGATTCAGTACAAAGAGAACGTCCTCTCTCTCTCGCTCCTGTCGTTCTCCCCAAGCTCGCGTGCTCCGTGCATGGTCGAGAGAGCATCTGACGTAGCAGAGGAAGGGGAGAGAGAGAGAGAGAGAGAGAGAGAAATACAATCGTTGACTTTTTGGTCTCCTCCCTCCTTAGAAGTCACTCCACGCCCACTTGTGTGTGTTTCTGCAGCGTGGACGCCCCTTTTAGTCTTCCACACAAACATGCAAATGTACTAACTTCTAATACACTTCAGCAAATGCTCTCAATATGACTAATACAGTATATCGACACCAATTGTAGTATCGGCATCGTATAGGATACCGGCGTGATTACATTGATCTTTTCAGTTGTCAACCCAAAACAAGTTTTTTTGGCCTAAAACAATTGTAAATGGATATATACAGGATATATACAGGATATATACATACTTTTACCTTCATTGAAAACAAGTGTTCCCCCAGACATAAGGTGGCATTGAGACACCACACGGACACCTTCCTCCTGTTTTGTCAGGAGTTATTTTTTTCTCACCTTATTTATCAAAATGCTGGCACTTGCAATGTTCCTTGGCTGCATTTTGAGTTACACTATTAAGGTGAGAAACTACTGCATCCAAGAAAGAAGTCATGTCGAAACATCTCAGTGCGTGTATAAGAAGCTTTCGCGTCTGTCAGCACGGTGTGGGCCTGTGCGTGCGTGTGCTCGCGTCCATGTCAAGGGCAGCCATGGTAACAAGACAGAAAAGCTGAATTATTCAGTGACTTTGTCTGAAACTTACAGTTGAGTTAACACGTGCACTTATGTACACTTAAGGACTAAAATCCACAGTTGTGTTTCCCCAAACAATCTGAATTAGTGCTGTATAATCACATCACTGTCATGTTGAATGTAATATTAAAAATGTGGCGACCAAGTAAAGAAAGTACAATGGTGTAGTGTATTAGAATCACATCACAAATTGAAAGCACCACAGACTCCCGTTGATTCATGTCTACTGTATTCTTTGGGTGTTTACATAGTCTAAAAGCATGCCGTTTTTACATTTGGTGTCTTCCGGCCACAGGAGGGCGCTGTTGGGCAAGAACGGCGTTTTCCTACGAGATCATACCTCCAGTGGCCTTGCAGAGAGTAGAAAAAAACGAAACTGTTCAAATGAAATAGTTCATTGTGATTGTTTGTTGATATGGCTGCTTTATGCCACACCAGCAGCTTAGGTCATATCATGGACTCAATGTTATAATAGCATCATGAGCAACTGGGGGTTCAGTATTGGTGCTCAAGGGATACTTCGACATGATCACACAAGTGAGTGGAGGGTCAAACCCGCAACCTATGCCTACCACATTCTTTTATAGCCATTTCATTCATGAATTCCATTGACATTTTACAAGCTATTTTTGATTATCAGAGTAATAAGGGACAAAATGCGTCCCCTGACGGATAACTTTGAAAGGCTCATGATCGAAAGACAAAGCGTAGTGACTTCACAGAAGCATAAATCATCTGGTGCCACAACAGAAGGATAAGAGAGCCACATGCAATTCTGGAGCCGCGGGTTGCAATCCCCTGCCATAGCCCTAGACATACAGCAGTCTCTTGATTTTCAAGGAAAAACCTGATACCATTATTTACCAATATTACATTTTTATGCCAAAATCGGTGGGTCAATATTATTGGACATCCTTAGTTTTATTTATACATTAAAAAAACAGGATTTACATGACATGTTGACATAAATAGCATCTTATATCTTAAATGGCATTGTTTAATAGTATGTAGCATATAAAACACGTATATTAAATGACAAAATACATGAATATTGTTTTTTTTGTCTAAACACTCTCCTTCATAAGGAGCACATATTTTGATGTGAATGGGTTGAACTTGAGCGTCACGTTTGTCCACTTGAAATCACTACTAGTGTCACTAGTAGTGATTATCACTACTAGTAATCACTACTAGTGTAGTAAAGAAGCATATAAATGTAAGTAATTACGTATAATGTTCAGCGATGACTAGTCCCATCAATGCTGTTAGCCACTTCTCTCAGCAAGTTTCAGATGGACTCCAACGTGTCAGATGGGGGTCTGCTTACACAAACAAAGAATTTGACTCCAAAATCGGTAGCGAAGGCTTAAGAAAAGGTACAGGAAGACAGAAAAGAAACATGACAATACTTTTAAGGACATTGTGTAATAGTTATCTTCAATTTAGTGGTCAAATAGGTTTTGTGGCTCCAAGTGGGTTTTCATTTGATGAAAACAGGCCAAAATGGCGCCTTTGATGCTAAAGGGTGCCGCCCCTTGGTGTAAGATGTTTGTGCAAAGTATGTGCAGGGTGGCGCGATAGTGACGTTACTACTACTAAGAGCTACATTTATACAAAGCTAACGTTTGCCACTGCAACCAGTAATTGTGTGATCAGGTATGGACTAGTCACCCTGGCAGGAGGGTGGGTGCTTCTCTTGCCTTTTTGTCACCAGCTTCAGCCATCATCATAAATGCAATGAGAAAAAGGAATTTGGAAAAGACAAAGAAAAGCAGACTAAACAACAATAAAATGGAAAAAAGAAAGACAATACAAAAAACACACCGACACAAACGCGGACAGCTCCATCACTGTGACTATCTGAGATAGTCAAAACACTCCCTAGTGACAAGGCTCCAGGGTTGGTCAAGTTCCTCAAGGCTTTGGATGTTGAGGGAATGTCTTGGCTGACACGTCTCTACAACATTGCATGGAAGTTGTGAACAGTACCTCTGGATTGGCAGACCGGGATGGTGGTACCTGGAGGGTGTGCTCCCACTATCATATCACACTCCTCAGCCTCCCTGGAAAAGTCTATTCAGGATACTGGAGAGAAGGGTACGACCGGTTACAGGAGGTGTAATGTGTCCCAGTCGTGGAACACTGGACCAGCTCTACACCATTGGAAAGGTACTGGAGGGTATGTGGGAGTTTGCCCAACCGGTCTACATGTGCTTCGTGAACTTGGAAAAGGCTTTCGACAGCGTCCCTCATGGTGTACTGTAGGAGGTGTTCTGAGAGTACAGGATTGGTGGTGTGCTACTATGTGCCTTTCGGTCCTTGTACAATCAAAGCAGGAACCTGGTTCGCATTGCCAGCAGTAAGTCGTGCTTGTTTAGTTTAGTTTCAGTTGCCATCGAATGAGTGCAAACGCAGCCAAGCTCTACGGTATATGCATTTTATGATTCCTTTCTTGTTTTAAATGTCACATAATAACCTGGGTAATGTGAGTGTGAATAGTTGTTTGTCTACAAGGGAGTGCAGAATTATTAGGCAAATGAGTATTTTGACCACATCATCCTATTTATGCATGTTGTCTAGGTAGTAGTAGTAGTAGTAGGCTGGAAACCTACTACCAATTAAGCATATTAGGTGATGTGCGTCTCTGTAATGAGAAGGGGTGTAATCTAATGATATCAACACCCTATATCAGGTGTGCATAATTATTAGGCAACTTTCTTTCCTTTGGCAAAATGGGTCAAGAGAAGGACTTGACAGACTCCAAAAAGTCCAAAATAGTGATATATCTTTCAGAGGGATGCAGCACTCTTAAAATTGCCAAGCTTCTGAAGCGTGATCATCGAACAATCAAGCCTTTCATTCAAAATAGTCAACAGGGTCGCATGAAGCGTGTGGAAAAAGCAAGGCGCAAAATAATTACCCATGAACTGGGAAAAGTCAAGCGTGTAGCTGCCAAGATGCCACTTGCCACCAGTTTTGCCATATTTCAGAGCTGCAACATCACTGTAGTGCCCAAAAGCACAAGGATGTGCAATACTCAGAGACATGTGGCCAAGGTTAGGGTGAGGAGCTCGGCCATCCGGGAGGAGCTCAGAGTAGAGCCGCTGCTCCTTCACATCGAGAGGAGCCAGTTATGGTGGCTCGGGCATCTAGTCCGGATGCCTCCCGGGCGCCTCCCTGGTGAGGTATTTCGGGCATGCCCAGTCGGAAGAAGGCCCCCAGGAAGACCTAGGACACGCTGGAGGGACTATGTCTCACAGCTGGCCTGGGAACGCCTTGGTGTCCTCCCGGTGGAGCTGGAAGAGGTCGCTGGGGACCGGGAAGTCTGGACTTCCCTACTGAAGCTGCTGCCCCCGCGACCCGGACCCGGATAAGCGGTGGAAAATGGATGGATGGATGGATGGATGTGGACAAGGTATAGAAAGGCTGAAAAACGACCACCACTGAACAAGACAGACAAGCTGAAACGTCAAGACTGGGCCAAGAAATATCTGAAGACAGATTTGTCTAAGGTTTTATGGACTGATTAAATGAGAGTGAGTCTTGATGGGCTTGATGGATGGGTTTGTAAAGAGAAAACGGGATCAGTAAAGGGCAGAGAGCTCCAGTCCGACTCAGACGCCAGCAAGGTGGAGTACTGGTTTGGGCTGGTATCATTAAAGATGAGCTTGTGGGGCCTTTTCGGGTTGAGGATGGAGTCAAGCTCAACTCCTAGTCCTACTGCCAGTTTTTGGAAGACACCTTCTTCAAGCAGTGGTACAGGAAGACGTCTGCATCCTTCAAGAAAAGCATGATTTTCATGCAGGACAATGCTCCATCACTCGCATCCAAGTACTCCACAGCGTGGCTGGCAAGAAAGGGTCTAAAGGAAGAAAAACTAATGACATGGCCTCCTTGTTCCCCTGATCTGAACCCCATAGAGAACCTGTGGTCAATCATCAAATGTGAGATTTACAAGGAGGGAAAACAGTACACCTTTCAGAATAGTGTCTGGGAGGCTGTGGTTGCTGCTGCACGCAATGTTGATGGTGAACAGATCTAAACACTGACAGAATACATGGATGGCAGGCTTTTGAGTGTCCTTGCAAAGAAAGTTGGCTATATTGGTCACTGATTTGTTTTTGTTTTGTTTTTGAATGTCAGAAATGTATATTTGTTAATGTTGAGATGTTATACTGGTTTCACTGGTGAAAATGAATAATTGAAATGGGTATATATTTGTTTTTTGTTAAGTTGCCTAATAATTATGCATAGTAATAGTCACCTGCACACACGGATATCCTCCTAAAATAGCTAAAACTAAAAACTACTTCCAAAAATATTCAGCTTTAATATTAGGTTGTTAATATGAGGGGTTTTTTGGGTTCATTGAGAACATGGTTGTTGTTTAATAATAAAATTAATCCTCAAAAATACAACTCAAAATACAAAAATACAACAACTGGGGCTCAGAATTCCTAGTTGTGCCACTGCCCTCCCCACTCTGTGTGCTACGTACACACAGAGTGTACGCTGTTGCAGCTTCCATCCTGTGTAGCCTCCAGCCTAGGTGATAGTGTGGCAGCTCGTTGTGAGCCTTGGCCTGTGCAGCCTCCGCCTGGGTGACAATGTGGCAACCTGCAGTTGTAGCCTGCAATTGTCTAATGAAGCTAAATGCAGCTCAGATGGAAGCTTTTGCCGCTTGGCATCCACAGCATGATCTGTTCCACACAGTCCTGGTTTTACTTGCTTCTTCTTTTTGCTTTCAAAGTGACGTAGGTGCCCGCGCTCCTCACACCCTTCTCTCAGTATGCCGGTATTGGCTGCACCGTCGTTGTCTCTCCTCCTCAGTGGGCAGCTCGCTGTAGGTAAGGGTATGTCAAGTGAAGGAGCCAATAAAAGCGAGGCATTCGGTAGTGGTTGGAAGCCAGGAACAATCAGTTAACAGCCCAGGGCTTTTAGCTCGTTGAGTAGCGATGCTCGCCTTAATTCTCATGACTGACCACTGTTACATTCTGTATATGTAAATTTTTAGGATGGTCCAAAAGAGTGACATTTTTGCTTTGTCAGGCAGGCATTGTGAACTGCTGTTGAAAAGCCAGCCATTACAACACAGACCAGGGTCTTCAGTCATGAGGGATGCCCCCTGCAACATCTCCGTATACTGATAACCGCCTGCTGTTTGACGCCCCTGCACCACCTGAATCTCTATTGTTTAATTAAAGGAAAGAGCACACCGGATCATGATGGCGTCCCCTCCACTGTGCCGTGTGGAAAACATCGCATGTGGAAACTCCTTGTCATGCCAGTAACTTTGGAAGCCATCCGAGAATTAAACATATGTTCCACTATGTTTGACTTTTTGTTTGGTTCTCTTGTTCAAATTGAAGGAGACGAGGTCCTTGAAGACGTTTTTTGTTCTTAAACAAAAATAGGATGGTTAAGGGGACTGCACACGGCACCAGTAACAGCCATCATTTGGGCCGAGGACTGTCTTTTGTCTTGACAAACAGCCAATCAGATCCTCCAGTTCAGGGCCATTTTTTGGGTCTGCCACTAAACTATTTTGTTCCATAACGATCAGGATATTTAATGAACTTTAAAATGTTTTACTGCGTCTGACCTTAGCAGCAATGGCAAGAGGCCTTGCTTGTGCAGCTCATCAGCCTGATCGCGTTCAAAGAGAAAAAGCTTTTTTGTCTTTCAAGCCACTCAACTGCTGTGGCCATGATCAAGGATAAAGATCTTATCCTTGATCATCTGAATATTTCTTCTCCTCTGAAGTTCACTATTCTGTGTACAGTGTAAGTGACTGAGGTCTTAATTTAGATATAATGTAGTTATAAGTTCCAACCTACACAAAGAATGGAAATACATGTGCGTTGTAGCAACTCCTGAACCTCCTGAACAATTATAACAAAAGTAGAAAAAAAGATTTTGGATTTTAAAGGAAATGGTTTTAAACCTATGATCAGCAGATGGACAGCCTATTTCCACTTTAATGGTTGTTTACAATACATTGCTTACTCAGAAATGTTTTTGTCTCACTCCCATTTTCTCTTTTTGCATTTTGAAGCTCAACTTAAAATGTAAACTTTTTTTTCAACAGGCCTTAAAGTTTTGATCAGCAGTATACTGCATATCCAGTGAACATGACCCTCGGCACGTGACCCTTGGTGAATAAAGGTGTAAGTTTCTCCCCTGCTATAAGTGCAGTGTGCACAACGGTCTCCCACAGGTGTGGAAAGTGGAGTCATTTTCTTCATGCAGCACAATTTTACTGCCCCGCTGCACATTGTAAAAAAATAATAATAAGATATATTCTTCAATATTACACTAATGTGATTTGTCACCTATGACAACAAAGCTAAAATGTTTTGTTATTTACCTACACTGGATTGGTTGTAGCATCTTCACTGCACAAAATGTATGTGCCCTCCCGCGGACACCCGTGCTTTGTTTACCTGTTTCACCTAAAACGTCAATCCAGCCATCCATCCATTTTCCTCCACTTATCCGTGTCCGGGTCGGGGGGGCAGCAGCTTCAGTAGGGAAGTCCAGACTTCCCGGTCCCCAGCGACCTCTTCCAGCTCCATCGGGAGGACGCCAAGGCGTTCCCAGGCCAGCTGTGAGACATAGTCCCTCCACCGTGTCCTAGGTCTTCCCGGGGGCCTTCTCCCGACTGGGCATGCCCGAAACACCTCACCAGGGAGTCGCCCGGGAGGCATCCGGACTAGATGCCCGAGCCACCTCAACTGGCTCCTCTCGATGTGAAGAAGCAGCGGCTCTACTCTGAGCTCCTCCCGGATGGCCGAGCTCCTCACCCTATCTCTTAGGGTGAGTCCAGCCACCCTACGAAGGAAACTCATTTCCGCCGCTTGTCATGACCCATAACTCATGACCATAGGTGAGGGTGGGAACGTAGATCGATCGGTAAACAGAGAGCTTTGCCTTCCGGCTCAGCTCTCTCTTCACCACGACGGTCCGGTACAGTGACCGCATTACTGCAGATGCAGACCCACCACCTGCAGGGGCAAGCATAAAGGTTCGGTGCTGAGTGATTTGGGCAGTGGTCGAGGGCGGGTGTCCGGGCGACCTGGTCTTCGGCGGCCAAATCTGGTTCTTGGGACATGGAATGTCACTTCTCTGGTGGGGAAGGAGCCCGAGCTTATGGAAGAGGCGGAGAGATTCCGACTAGATATAGTCGGACTCACCTCAACCCACAGTTTGGGCTCTGGAATCAAATTCCTTTTGGAATTCAAATTCCTCCTGGAGTTGCCGCAGGGGAGAGGCGGCGAGCTGTTGTGGGCTTATTGTTAGCCCCCCGGCTTGGTGCCTCCGTGTTGGATTCATCCCCAGTAAACGAGAGGGTTATTTCCGTACGCCTTAAGGCTGGGGATAGTGTCCTGACTCTGGTTTGTACGTATGCGCCAAACGGCAGTTCAGAGTACCCAGCCTTCTTGGAGTCTATCAGAAGGGTTCTGGAGAGCACCCCAGCTGGTGACTCCAAAGTTCTGCTGGGAGACTTCAACGCCCATGTGGGCAATGACAGTGTGACTTGGAGGGGCGTGGTTGGGAGGAATGGCCTCCCTGACCTGAACCCGTGCTGTGTGTTGTTGCTGGACTTCTGTGCGAATTACAGTTTGTCCATAACAAACACCATGTTCGAACATAAGGATGTCCATAAGTGCACTTGGCATCAGGACACCCTAGGTCGCAGGTCTATGATCGACTTTGTGGTCGTATCATCAGACCTGCGTCCGCATGTTCTGGACACGCAGGTGAAGAGAGGGGCTGAGCTGTCAACTGACCACCACCTGGTGATGAGTTGGATTCGATAGCGGGGAAGGATGCCGGACAGACCTGGCAGACCCAAACGCGTAGTGATGGTGTGCTGGGAACGTCTGGCAGAGTCTCCCGTTCGTCGAATTTTCAACTCTCATCTTCGGCAGAGCTTCGCCTGCATCTGGAGGGAGGACCGGGATATTGAGTCCGAATGGGCCGTATTCCGAGCCTCTATTGCTGAGCCAGCCAGTTGTAGTTGCGGCCGCAAGGTGGTCGGTGTCAGTCGTGGTGGCAAGCCCCGAACCCGATGGTGGACACCCGGGGTTAGGGCTGCTGTCAAGCTGAAGAAGGGGTCCTATCAAGCATGGATGGCTTGCGGGACTCCCGAAGCAGCTGACAGGTACCGGCAGGCCAAGCGGCACGCGGCTTCAGCGGTGGTCGAGGCAAAAAGTCTGGTGTGGGAGGAGTTCGGTGAGGCTATGGAGCACGACTTTCGGTTGGCCTCAAAGAGGTTCTGGCAAACCGTCCGACATCGAAGGAAGGGGAAGCAGTCCCCAGTTCACACTGTTTACAGTGCGGACGGGGGCTTGCTGACCTCGACTGTGGACATAGTTGGTCGGTGGAAGGAATACTTCGAGGCCCTTCTCAATCCCACTGACATGCCTTCCGTAGAGGAAGCAGAGTCTGAGGATACGTACGTGACCAGTTCTTTCACCGTGGCTGAGGTAATTGGGGTAGTTAAATCACTCCCCTTGTGGCAAGGCTTTGGGGGGTAGACGAGTTCCGCTCGGAATTCCTCAAGGCTCTGGATGTTGGAGGACTATTTTGGTTGACACGCCTCTACAACATTGCATGGAAGTCAGGAACAGTACCTTTGGACTTGCAGACCGGGGTGGTGATCCCCATTTTTAAAAAGGGTGACCGGAGGGTGTGTTCCAACTATAGGGGGATCACACTCCTCAGGCTTCCTGGGAAAGTCTACTCCAGGGTGCTGGAGAGAAGGGTACGACCGTTAGTCGAACCTCGGTTAGAGGAGCTGCAATGTGGTTTTCGTCCCGGTCGCGGAACACTGGACCAGCTCTACACCCTTGCAAGGGTACTCGAGGGTATGTGGGAGTTTGCCCAACCAGTCTACATGTGCTTTGTGGACCTGGAAAAGGCATTCGACCGTGTCCCTCGTGGTGTCCTGTGGGGGGTGCTCCGGGAGTACGGGATTGATGGTCCGCTTCTACGTGCCATTCGGTCCTTGTACAATCGAAGCAGGAGCCTGGTTCGCATTGCCAGCAGTAAGTCGAGCTTGTTTCCGGTGAACGTTGGCCTCCGCCAAGGCTGCCCTTTGTCACCGATTCTGTTCATAATCTTCATGGACAGAATTTCTAGGCGCAGTCAAGGTGTTGAGGGAGTCCAGCTTGGTGACCTTAGGATCTCGTCTCTGCTATTTGCAGACGATGTGGTCCTTATGGCCTCATCAGGCTGTGACCTTCAGCGTTTACTGGAGCGGTTTGCAGCTGAGTGTGAAGCTTCTGGGATGAGACTCAGCACCTCCAAATCCGAGGCCATGGTTCTCAGTCGGAAACGGGTGGACTGTACCCTCCGGGTTGGGAGTGAGGTCTTGCCTCAGGTGGAGGAGTTCAAGTATCTCGGGTTCTTGTTCACGAGTGAGGGAAGGTTGGAGCGTGAGATCGACAGACGGATCGGTGCAGCATCTGCAGTAATGCGGTCGCTGTACCGGACCGTCGTGGTGAAGAGAGAGCTGAGCCGGAAGGCAAAGCTCTCTGTTTACCGATCGATCTACGTTCCCACCCTCACCTATGGTCATGAGTTATGGGTCATGACCGAAAGAATGAGATCGCGGATACAAGCGGCGGAAATGAGTTTCCTTCGTAGGGTGGCTGGACTCACCCTAAGAGATAGGGTGAGGAGCTCGGCCATCCGGGAGGAGCTCAGAGTAGAGCCGCTGCTCCTTCACATCGAGAGGAGCCAGTTGAGGTGGCTCGGGCATCTAGTCCGGATGCCTCCCGGGCGCCTCCCTGGTGAGGTGTTTCGGGCATGCCC
>QODF01000240.1:397007-417126 GCA_024372805.1 Oostethus manadensis
ATATGTATGTATGTGTGTATACATATATATGCACACTGTATGTGTGTGTATGTATGTATGTACTGCATGGATATGTGTATGTGCACAGTATGTGTATGTATACGTGTACGAATATGTGCATATATATATGTATATATGTGTGTGTGTATGTATATGTATGTATGTGTATATATGTTTGTGTGTGTGTGTATATGTATATATATGTATATGAATGTGTGTACATGAATATTAGTATTATCATTATTATTTTTTTCCCCTGTATTTTTGCTCATTTTGCTCTGTGACTGTTCTGGTTGTTGCTGAAATCTTGACTATCACGGTTGTTTATAATATGGTTGAAATATGTTTGTGAGGTTCTTCTGCACCCTTTCTTATATCCCTCACCCCACCCCCCACCCGTCCCTTTTCAGGTCAGGTCCGGCATCGAAATGTGGCGCAACAAAATTCATAATAAACGCAGTCAAATGTCAAGGGAGACTCATTTGGATTATGAAGTCTCCCTTGGCAAAGAAATTTTGCTCAGCATTTAAAGGCAGCTTGACTCCCATTCAGCTGTTATGATGCTGGACAAGACAAAAAAACCAAAAAAAACAAACGTCAATCCGTGCAGTATATTGGGTTAGACGACTATGCAGTACGGCAATGTCACCACTAGGTGGAAGTATAGGTTGCATTATCAGCATGCCAAAATAGCGCCTGACGCTTTCATTAACGTGGAAATAGTACAAGTTTGTTGTTTTACGCTTAGCAGCCTGCACTGTTATGGTAGATTAAAACCGAAAGGCTGTAGTTCAGGCCTCTTGCTTTGCAGTTTCTAATAGTGTGCACACACACACACTCTTGTGTGTGCTTGTGTGCGTGTGTGTGTCAAGTAGGCAGTGTGAGGAGGAGACTGTGCATATGTCTGTGTGTCTTCACACAATGTGTCTTTGTGGGACCTGGGCTGAGCTTTGGGAGAAGAAAATCCGCCTGTCGCTGGTCTGCACAGCCGGGGAAGATAGGAAAGTGTGTGATCTGGCTAAATGTTCCAGTTGTAACCAGTACAAACGCTTTTGTCACTTTACCACCAAGGCACTTGTGCATTATTGTACAATATTATTAGAATGCACTGCTCACAACAAGAGCTCACTACTCATTGTACATTTTTCTCAGCATCCACTATATCAAGTTTTACCCCCGTGTGTTATTTGCAGCTGAAGGATAAAGAGGAAGAAAACAAGAACACAGGTGCTTGCACTTCAACACAAAATAAATCCTTTTATGTGTGTTTGTGCCTATGAAACAGGAGATGTGAGATGAGGCTTTTTGTGCACCAGAGCAGCACAATATTGCTACTTATGCATATGGCACCTTTTATTTTATTTTTATAAAGTTTATTAGGCGCCATCCAGGACGGTCACTGCAAATTGAATTGGTCAGAGTTTGTATCGTTCTTATGTGTGTGTCCTCTTCCTGGTCATGGCTTGCTGGAATAAAAGCTCTGCGTCAGTAAGTCAGCAGGCTGCAGCATAGCAGACATTCCTGCCGGGTGCAGTTGGGGAGTTGGAGAAGGGTTGCCAAAAAAATCGGGTCTTTGAGTATGTTTTGTGTGGAGTCCATGCTATAAGGTTAACAGAACTGTTCTTTTCTTCTTAAACGCGCTCACAGAGAAACATTACCTGACTACCACCAACATGCAACCTGGGGGCCAACTGCAGAACACAGCTTGTTTTTTATTGGCCTGTGGCTTATTCTAAAAATCCAGAAGGTCCTTGATGTTTCGTGTTACATTTTGTGGTTACCTACGTGGTTTGGTCCGTGAATACAAGGTGCGCTGATTAACCGGTTAAGTGCATGCTGCGGAAGAATACACTGTACATAGTCACATGTAGCTACACATAACAAGGACAACTTCACGCCTGCTTTCCCTTGTCATGTCTTAATGTCTCCCAAGCGCAAGGCAGACTCGGCCAATGGCAGTGCACTAAAAAAAACGAAAGCCACCGCTGTGGAAATAAAACCAAACATTGCAAATACGCTCAGGAAGGGAAGACACACCCTTCAACACTTGCTGCATGTCCAGTCCAAGCCACTCGACTGCTGGGACCATGATCAACGATAAAGACTGTATCCTTGAGCATCTAAATGTTCCTAAATGTTCTATAAACTTGACATTGATAATGTGCATTTTTTTATTACTATTTTGTTTAATTTTTGTATGACTATATTGTATGTCCATGTGTTCTGAGTACAATATGAGTAACTCAGGTCTTAATTTAGATTTAGTTTAGTTAAAAGTTCCAGCATACAAAAAAATGGACTTACAGTGCAACGCAAACCTCCTGAACAATTCAAAACAAAAGTTGGAAAAACAGGGAAAAGGGCATAATCTAATCAGAACAAGTGCAACTGATAATAATACATATTGTCACTTACAACACATAATTTACATGCAGAGTGCCTTTTCCAAATATACTGTATCCTTGGTGTAAAAAGGTATGCATGTTTTGTTTCCCTGCATGTGATAATACACTGCAAAATGTTTTAAAGCACAGTTCAACTGCTCAGTAAAAGAATCCATGCAAGAATGTGGCTTTGGCTCTGAGTATGTGTATGGGGAACATCTGATCTAAACAGATAAATAAAAGAATAAAGCCTGAAGTCATCTGTGCTATCTGGGCCTGGAATGCACATTTATTCCCACCCAGAAAGCCTCATTAAGGACTTTTATGACAGCATGTAAAAAAACAAACACATTTCCTTGCAGTCTATAAGGACACTTCTCTAGTCTATGATACTTCACTGGCCACACAGATGATACGAATCAAAACACACCCCCTTTTCTTTCTCAAGCCCGCGAGGAGAAGAGAAGAAGGAGGAGAATGATCGCGAAGAAGAAAAGAAGAGAGGGAGGAAGCTGAGAAAGTTGTGGAGGGAGTGAAGGGGTCGAGCAGATGGGACATGGGAGGAAGGAAGGGAGGAAAGGGTCTCTCCTTAGGGCTCAAGTGCGCGATTAAAGGATCCTGTCCAAATAAACAAATCGGGTCAAGCCCTCTACCCCCGCAATAAAAGTTGGAACTTACACGCGCGCCGCCGCCGTGTGGCGTGGACGCGCCGCAGCAGCGCAGCGTCGTCCTTCAGCGCCTGCGTCCCTCCCGTCATGTTTCTCCCAACTCTCTCCGAGTAACGTGGGCTGGAAGACTCGGAGACACCCACGCCGCCACCTCCTCCTCTGAAGTTCTCCCCGGAAGAGCGCAGCAGCCGGCGGGTCGCAGACGGAGGAGGAAGTGAAGACCAAAGCGCTAGTTGTTCTTCTCGAGGAGAGCCGCCGCCTTAGCCGCGGTTGAGGCGTCGGCACCCGGGCACAGTCCCTCGCGATGGCCGGGGCCAAGCCGGGAGTCCACGTGTTGCAGCTCAAACCTTTGTCTGTCCACGAGGCGCTCAAAAAAGGGGGGAAGTTCATCAAATGGGAAGAGGTGAGCTTTATTTGTGTGTGTGTGTGTTTTCATGCATATGTGAGTTGTTTGGAAGTACTGTACATGGCAGATCCTCCAGTGGGTGTCATGGGGTGTTTGTGACGCTGCAGGCCACTTCAAGGCCTTCTTAAGTAACCCCTTGACGGGTTAGTGTATAAAGTGCAGGTGTGTTTAAAGCGCCACTATTTGCAACTGTGTGTGTGTGTGTGTGTGTGTGTGTGTGTGTGTGTGTGTGCGTGTGTGTGTGTGTGTGTGTGTGTGCTTTAATCAGTTACACTCCTAGAAAGTTCCCCCACAGTTGCCAGCAGGCAGGCAGCAGAGCTTGAATGTGTGTGTTGTGTTGTGTTCCATTCCTGTCAAGCCGGTTCCACTCAGCATCGTGTTCCCCCACCGCTTCTTCTTCTTCCGCTCTCACCAACAACTGATGTGTAAGCCCTTACTTCAGCAACAATGAGGTCATGCACTGATTTTGATTGACAGGCATTCATCCAAAGACGTTTGGGGTGCATCGCATCACGCCGACAGATGGATCTTGACGCTCGGCCAGAAAAAATACATATGGAGCATTATGATCTTTCTATAGCTCTCTCTGGACACCAATATATTATACCTCAGTATTGTTGTGTGGCAAACCTGGGATGTCCCCTCTTGTGTAAATGAGTGTGTGTGTGTGTGTGTTGAGGTCATTTCTACATGGAGGACTAAAGTGTGTGAGAGGCCGTCAATGATTAACTGGGCTGCTGACTGATAGGCTCAAACTACAAGCTTTAACCGTCCTTGGTTTACAGCAGGAATGCATGCATGATGTGTGTGCGTGCGTGCGTGCGTGCGTGTGTGCGTGCGTGCGTGCGTATGTGTCTAAAGACTCGACAACACATTCTATAGCGACATTGCAACCACTCGCTATTGCTTTTTATCAGTCAGGTTCATATGAACAAGTGCCACATAGGGTGGCGGTTGTTATGGCGATCAGCAAAGTTTGTTGTAATCACGACCTTTGACTGCTTTCCAGTCACGATTTCCACAGGAAGTGCAGAGTGTGAAGCCGGTTTGGGTCTTTTTTATTTTGTGTGACATTTGTAGCTGGAAGCGGTAGGCAAACACACAATCCATCCTTATTTACGGACGTCATATGATGCTGGTTTGCATGTGCGCTCGACACAGCGGTTGGCCGAGTGTGTGTGTGTGTGTGAAGACATGTTGCGTGTCCGTGGACATGGAGTCCATTTATCAGCCTGTCTGGCACACGTAGTGACAATGAGCCAACGTGGCCTCAGAAGAAGCCTCTTGTCACGCAAGCCAACGACTGCCATGTCCTTTTGATTTCCTCCCTTTTGCAAACACACGCACTAGCGCTCTCTGTCCGCCCCTCCATGGGAATTCCCAGCAAAAGCTGGCGATTAAGCGTACAAAGATACACAAAAAACACCCACATTCTTCCTCTCCCTTCCCTTTGTGTTGATACAAAAATCAACCTGTGCATCAGGGAGAGTCGATCCACTTCCTCCTCGGTGAAAAAAACAATTGATTTCTGGGAATGAGGTGGCTGCCAGTGACGCGCCATTGCAACATCAGTATTTGAAGTAGTTCAAGCCTCCCTAAGACATTAACATGAAACCTCTGGGGGATTCTTGATGGACACCTTTATGCCCTGGGAACTTTGGAGTTTTCCAAAATAACTCTAAAAAATGTTTATGGCCTCAGTGACGAACGATGCTTTCCAGACATGTTTTAGGACAAAGCGCTTGTTTTCTTACTAAATAGTCCACTTGGATGTTTTCTTGCAGTCCTCTAATGTTAGACACTGAGCAGTTCATGCTAACCACGTTCCACGGCTGACAGCTTGAATTAAGAAGTACAATCGTCCTCCGTTCATCACGGTTTAATTGGAAGTAGGTTTCAGTAATAATGAATGGAAAAAAATCCTAATTACAGTGTAGAAAACCTGTTTCTGACTTACTGACTGTAAAATAGACATGAACTAACACTCCCGCAGTGACTTTTACGCGCCTGTTATTCTTTGTATACATCACATTGCGCAGGCTATGGGATCACAGCAGGGACATAACAGACAGCCACCTACTATAGCAAGTTAACTAGTTAGCCTCTCCAATTTATTATTCTATACTTAAAGTGTTTCAAATGGAGTGGAGAAGAACAATAAAAATCCAAAAACGTACCATTTCCACACGAAATGAGAGGCAATCCTTTTGTTTAGGTAAACTACGATATAGTGAGGGAGCGATATTTGAACCGCTTATAGGACTGGACGTATTTGTGTTATACAGTTGAACTCGCAGCAATTGAGAAAATCAATGAAAAATCCTTTATCATTTACTTTATTGTATACAATGTCACCGTGAATGTGCTAACAACGGCTAAGTTTGATTTTGGTTGTGTCAACAACCACTTATGTTGATGGCAGTCGCCCAGTTGGAGATACATCTACATGAATGCATAGATGTTTTGTCCTTTAAATCCACAAGCTATGAATAACGCTTCTTGTCAGTACATGTCCTCATTTCCACTTTTTTGCACATATTTTAAAAAAATATATATATATATAACAGTAGCACCGGCCACATGTTACCAACAGGGGTTTATAATAAGACAAGTGGCATTTAGGACTTGTCTGTTTGTTGCATGTGCATGAACACAAAAGCAGCTATACAATCAGTGATAGCTAGCGTTAGTTGCTAAAACTTTGCCAAATCACTTTTGACAAGAAACATAACTAATGTGCACGCATGTGTGTTACGTGGGGTGTGGTTGGCAAGGGCAAAACAGGAAGCGATTGGGTTTATAATGCTTAGAGGACATTGGAAAGTTAGTGCCCCCCCATGCAGTAACTAACTACTGCAGAGAGCACACACAACAAGTCCAACCTAATGAGCAATGTTTTTTTTAGGGATGCATGACCTCTTTTACAAGTGAGAGCAAGCAAACACATGAGTACAAATAGCAGAGAGGAGCATAGATTTAAATAGGGCTACATGTAATGTCTATTTTTAAAAATGATCTTATTGATGCATTTGTTTTCCAGAGTTTTTCTAACTGCCTGGTGAATTTAGCTCCTGGTTGACCGTTCAAAATGCAGCATATTCCTTTTAAGATGTCAACAAAGTAAGGACACTCAAACACAAAGTGCCCGAGGGCGCTCTGGTTTGTTTACATGAAAGCCCAATTTGACCCTCATTTGCAATCGTCTCATCATGCTGTCGTCAGTCATTCCTTCATGCTTCTGCTCTTTGCCTCTTTTCCGCCATTCTCTCGTACCTCAGTCTTATCCGCCTCGCCTTTTCCACGCCATACTTCCTTCTTTTTGTCATGATACGGTTCAAATATGTCTCCGCTACAACAGATGCTCTGTTTCTAAATAGCTTTGGTCAGTGGTGTCCAAAGCTGGTTTTTATTAAGAGATTTATTTAAGGCTTATTCCAAAACTAAAATTAGGGCCATGCTAAAAAATAAAAATGTGAATAGTTGTAGGATATTGTGAGTTGAAATGTTTATGGTAATCATGCTAATACAAAGCAGAGACCTTTTTATTTGAGCTATTAAATTTTTTTGTATGTCTTGAACTGCTTTGGAATGACTTTTGTGTGTTTAGCAAACATGAATTCTTTCACACATGCTTTTTTTTTCTGTATGTGGCCACCCACTGAAAAAGTTTGGACACCGCTCGCCTTATGAATTGTACCGTTGAGCACCTCAAAATGACGCACACACACACAGAAGTGCACGTAGTGGTTGGGGGGAGTAGGAATGCATTCCAAATGAGCCTCCTTTTCTCTGTGCCTTGGCTTGTGTCTAAACGTTGTAGGTGTGTGGTTCACATCGAATAACTTCCTGCTCCAGCTTGTTCCAAGAAAAACATCTTCTCTCACTCTGTCTTTCACTTTCCCGCCTCGTTTGCTGCTGCTGCTGCTGCTGCCGCCGCCTTCCCCAGCTGCTCCACCCTCTTTAGCCCGGCCGCAATTTGATTGAGATGAATTCCATCTTGCATTCAGTTAAAATTCCTCCCCAAACGGCCAATTAGGGTCGACACCATACAGCTTGGCTTGTCTTTCCCCGCTCTACACGCTGCCTTCATCTGACACCATAGTGAGCGCCACGCGTAGAGGTTTTTGAAGTTTTGTTCAACTGAACTTATTGTAAATCAGCCACAAATTTCACCTCCTTATCTTCTTCAGTAAATTCTTGCTGGTGAGAATATGACATGACACCAAGCGCAGGAGGACTCACTTTGTTGGTCTGCATGTCGGAACTTGCAATTTTGTTTGCTCTCTTCATCCATGTTGTAACCTTTACTTCAGCCAGTGTGCACGAAAAGCTTTTTTCTTCCTCTACACTGTTTTATGAGCCGACTGCGCTGATTTAATCTGTACTGCTGCTCTGCCGAGAAAGATGGCAGATAGGGATCACAACTGAGTCACTCGTACTCGAGAGCTCGGGATGTTCTAACACCATGCTGACAAACACGCCTGACGTCCTCACGGAGGGGTGAGAAACAGGGGAGAGATTGCTTGAAGGTTGGAGGCAGAGGTGGAAGGTCAACCACAGCCACATGCAAAGTGTGTTAAGACATCTGGGCGTCTTTGTGCTAAAGTCTAAAGCAGGGGTGGCCAAACTTTTACCACGTTAAAGATGCTAAAACCAATCCAGTTTATGTCAATATATGCTAAGCTACCTAAACAAAACATATTAGTTAAGTGTTACATAGTAGGTGACAAAGCAAATTAGTATAATATATAGTAAATCATTAATTAATTCATTTATTTGTACAATATGCAACAAAAAACACTCAGCGTGCAGAAAATGACCCCTGGCAGCACTTTGGATACCCCTGGGCGACCACTGTGCACATTGTGGAACGGATGGTGTCACGTTGATATACAGCATATATAATTTTGTAAAAAGGCTAAAAAATGAATACAAAAATTGGTCATGGATTTAATTTGTTTGGGGTTTTTTTCATTGTATTCATTTATTTTTATTTTATTTTGTAATATATATTTTATAGGAAAAATGTTATATTAAGCCCTGCAATTGACTGGTGACCAGTCCAGGGTGTACCCCGCCTCTCGCCCGAAGTCTGCTGGGATAGGGTCCAGCATCCCCATGACCCTAATGAGGATAAGCGGCATAGAAAATGGATGGATGGATGTTATATTAAATAAAAATGTTTAATTTGTTTTTTTATATATTATATTTGGATTTTATTAATTTATATTTGAGTCCACTGCCTCATTAGAATATAATCATTGCTATTGTTAAGTGAAAAATTGCTTTTTGTGCAGTTGTGAAATTTAATGAGAATTAATTTATGCATTATTTGTATGCATGCAATTAGGCCGGTCATGATAATAAATCGTTTAACCGCACGAGAAATAAAAATGAACTCAATCATTTTGCCGGCTGCAATTAATTGACACGTGCATGCGTGTTTTATTGGCTCTGGCAAGTGTTCACATCACGTGCTGCAAGTTAGTGTAGTGAGGAGTTGCAAGCAAGCAATTGCAAATGGGTGATTCTCCTGAAAGTGCTCCCAGCGAATGAGAGTATTCACAGGCCCACGAAATGGTGCAGTCAGTTTCGAGGGTCATGATGCACAGACTAGATTGATTTTTTTTTTTTTGCACATCATCATTTTGTGACATGAAAAGTTTGTGACAAAGACAATGAAATATGTTGTTTGTTAGTTAGATTGTATTTAAAACCCTGAAGGTTGCAAGTATCAATAGCGTTTACCACTCAGGAGTTCTTTGTTGCACTTTTTGCCCACATTATGCCGCCAGAACATGATCTGGAACACAAGTTGCATTGAGGAAGTCGTATAGGAAGAGAGGTTAAGAGGTGCTCTTTAGCTGAGGGATACCGCAAACATCAGTGGTTCTATCTGTGTTTGTGTGTACGTGTGTGCGTGCGTGTGTGTGTGGGTCAGAAGGTCAGGGCAGGAGAAGTGGCCCCCGCAATCAATTAGGAAATTGAAAAAGTTGCTGGTGGGAAAGAAACGGCGGATTGACACAGAGGGAAGTCAACCTCCAAAGGGTTTGTCATGTGGTGCGTAATTAAGGAATGGGTCCAATTATAGACCCACCACCCACACACGCACAGGCAAAAACATCAGGACTGAAAGTAAACATTGCAGCTGTGGGCAGCACGCCTTCACTTTTCTTAAAGTTGAGGTGCCTTTCATTCTGAACTCAAATAGAACATCACAGTTGATTGTGAGATAGGCATTGACTCTTACTGTTCAATGAAACACGTATAAGGCATTGATGGAAGATCATTGTATGCTGTCATCCTCATATGGTACAGTAAAACCTGCTTATATGGACAACCAGTCTTATGAATAAAAAGTGCCCGCTTAAGTGGGCATCAAGATACTTGGTTGACTGCTTTTGGCAACATTACATTAGAGAGCCAACGTTGGTCATTTCTATGAAGAATGGGTCTGTTCATGTTGACATGTGTTAGGTATGACATTGTGGTGTTAACTTCATGATTATCATGAAGCAATGTGAAATGGCAGGTACGCTAAAAGGCGAGATGTTCTGTCTATGCCTGTGGAATTGCCGTCCATCCTTGGCAGAGATGCTTTCTAATCACTGTGTGGAATCAGAGTTCCAGTTGCTCCACTGAGTACCTGACAGATCACACGTTAGAAGTTTCATAGCGTCCAGTTGATGTTCAAAATTAAGTTGTATGATTATATCATTTGTTGCTGTATAATGTTGGCATTTGAAGTGGCAGCATTTTGGCGGTGCCCTACACCCAAACTACAATAATATTACTCCTTTTTCTCTTTTTTCTGTCTTCACTGACCTTTCTCTGTCTTCAAAATCTTATCCTCTTCTGCTGTTCTGTCAGCTGAGCCTGGAGCCTAAACTCAAGGTATGTTCTTCCTAAAATAAGGTATGCTGTTGTCATCCGCAGAGAAAGGGCCAGAATGTGTGTAGCTTTTGTGTGCACCAGTGCTACTGCTGCTTTTACTCCCTCTTCCACTGCTGTTTTTCATGCTAAAATGTGCTAACCATGCAGAAGACACTCAAGTTGTAGTCAATTCAAGGACCATATTGGTTCATTTTGAACAACCCGACCTTAAAAAATTCAGTAACTTTAAATTGATTCAGTAACTTTTTAGCCAAAAATTCAAGAATAATAAGAATTAAACATTTGATACTGGACATATACTGGACAGTGCAAGTGAAGTTTTCTAGATTCCCATTGCTTTTTGTTAGGGAATCAGGCATACATTAATTATGCATATAAATAAACAAGTAAATAACAATTCATTTATTTATAAAGTGCAACCAACATAAGACCAACATTAGGTAGAATTAAATCATGTCAGTGTCTATCTGATAAAACATGACAAACTTTAATTTGACATGTCACTCACTTCTCTAACCTTAGTATTAAAGGAGTTATTTCGCACCATCAGATTTGATTGAACTTTCATCTGCAGATATGAAGTGAATAAGATTCTTAGCGAATGAATCGTTATGAACCGTTAATCTTGGCAAATTCAGCATGAGTTCAAGCAATGTTGCCGGCCTGTTCATGGTTCAGCATTCCCAACCCTGCACACTCACAGATTTCTTTTCTCTGGTATAAATTGTAGATAATTCTTTTTTTTTTTTATGGTAATAGAAAGTTAGCTTTTTATATGGCGCTATCTGCAGAGTGCTGTAGCTATGAATCCAGCAGAGGGCTCTGTCCCACAAGTCAATTCTCAATATTTTCCAGCAGGAAAATGCTTTGACAAGAAGTAATGTTGGGTGAACGTTTTGTTCAGTACTGTATACTGTATGTCTGTAATTATTTGCAGATGCATAAAATTTTATTTAAAATTTGATTCGTAACTGTAAAGGGGTATATTATTTTTTTTAAATCTATTTTGTTATATTACAATCTCTAATTTAAATAATTCTTAAATTAGAATTTTCTTTGATGGATCTGTACAAAATAGTTTGGTTTTAAAGGTAAATGAGAAATATATACACTATACGGTAAATATATACAGTATATAAAACATAATAAAATAAAATAACTGAAAATTGACATGCACATACGTATTCACCCTTTACCTTCAGTAGTCAAATAATTAGTGAAATGAAGTCCACCTAAGTCAGGGTTGGGTTACAAAAAAATATCAAAATCTTTGACGAGCCCCATCAAATTTATCATAATCAACTGGAAAAAACATGGCACCACAACAAACCTGCTAAAGTAGGGCCACCCACCAAAACTCACGGACCGGGCATGGAGGGCATTAATCAGAAAGTCAACACCAATGTTACCAAAGGTAACCCTGGAGGAGCAGAAAAGTTCTACAGCACAGACTGGAGTGTCTTTACACACCACACAATAAGCGTAAACTCCATAGAGCTGGGGTTTATGGAAGAGTGGCCAAAATAAAGCTGTTGGTTACAGCTAAAATAAGAAGGCTCATTTCTGAGATTGCAAAAAGGCATGTGGGAGACTCACAAATATGGAACTTTTTGGCCAGCAAGAAAATGCTTTGTCTGGCGCACACCCAACACATGTCAGCAGCCCAATGACACCATCCCTACAGTGAAACATAATGGCAGAAACGTGCTGTAAGGATGTGTGTAGCAGCAGGGATTGGGAACTGGTCCATGTCGGGGGGAAGATGGACGGTGCTAAATACAGGGACATTCTTCAGCAAAACCTGTACCAGTCTGTAAGTGACTAAAGACTAGGACAGAAGTTCATCTTCCAGCAGGACAATGACCCCAAGCATACTGCTAAAGAAACACTTGAGTGGTTGTAAAGGGGAACATATAAATGTGTTGGAATGGCCTAGGCACAGACCTCAATGCAATTGATAATTTTTTGGTCTGACTAAAATTGGGTGCTTTCTAACCTACACTGTGGCTGATTACATCAGGTGTTTGAGTGTATTATGTATATCTCAGTGTTAGGGGCTAATGTAGTCTCTGTTTTTAATTTTCATTAACATAGCCCTATGGCAATATTACACCCTGGTATGCGTCTGTTATACATGTTTTTTCGCCATTCGCTGGGGGTCTTGGAATGTAAACCCTGTGTGGATGATTGTAATTATGTTCATCAATTGGCTTTCCTGGGATTTTTGAGTTGTCATGTTATATTGGGAATTTTTTTGTATGTTTTTTTGTAATGGTCTGGAACTATTTTGGTAGGCTGCAGGGCAGATCTTCTCATCTAATGGCAATGTCAGTCATCAGTCCGTAAATATGGCATCCAGTGTGATTGCTGGCTGTAATTACTGAGTGTGTGCGTGGCCACGGTATCTTGTGTATGACCTCAACGTGATCATACTAATGACATGTTAATGCTAGCGTCTCTTCTGTCATTATGAGATCATTGGGAAACATGAAAACGCTCAACATGGTGTATGGTTTACCGATTTTATTATCAAAGTATATTGTTTACGGGTTGTTCAACTAAAAACTGAAAAACTTAAAATGGATGATTCCCAAATTATGTTTGGTAAGCAACTTATGTGCTTATGTTTGCACAGCATCCCATTGCACAGTATCATAAATAGATGACTAAAATTGCAATTTTCTGTGCTCAGTGGTAGCAGGTGCTTGTTGTTATTATTGTGTTCCTCTAATGGCTTTATCTCTGTCACTGTCCAGGAGCCCAACAGCGGGTCCCCCACCCTGGTAACACTGAAAGTGGACCCACATGGATTCTTCCTGTACTGGACAGGAGGCGCCAACCTGGTGAGACACACACACGCACACACGCGCACACACACGCGCACACACACACGTTGAAATGACCACAATAGGGTTTAAACACTCAAAGATATGTTGCACACCACATCTTTCATCCATTTGTACATGTTGTGTACCTCGTTTCCTCCCTGATGTGTGCCCCTCATCCTTTTTAGTCCATCATGGCTCGTCGCCCTTCCTGCCCACCACTGCTTAAAGCCATTACTGCGGCCATATTAGATTGTACATTGGGGGCATTAAGCGGATGTAATTAGCCGGTGGTCACAGGCAAAGAGATAGCAGGATGTGGGTTGGGGGAACAGGGAATGCATCTAGTCAGAAATATCAAATTCTAACTCATCATCCAGAACTATGGTTTCTCCCTGCATTATCATGATTTAAATGTTATTAGACGTTTCCATTAACCTTGCACCTCTCGCTGCATCTTCTCCCTCACACTCACTAAATCTCCAATCGTTTCTGGCTGCCTAATTATTCCAAAGGTATGTGCATTCATCATAGTCAGGCTTTAACTTAGTGCATATGCGTGTGTGTGAGTGTTGAGATAATAGGCCATCCGTCGCCTGAGGTGCAGCCACGACACTACTTAGCAAAGAGTCAGAAATGTATTTCAAACTTTCTCTCGTCATGCTGGCTTTCTATAGCTTCACAAAGATGGAGGTGAGGGCCTGATGTATCAGACTTCTGTATCTGGACATGCAAATTGCTCTTGTCCCTTGATTAAGTCCAAACTTCCCTGTGGCTCCCTGCTAGTCATGCCGCAATATTTGTTTTGCCACCGCTTCCAGTTTGTTGTCATCACAAATGGCACTATAGCCACTTGTCGCATGTCTTAAATGGGGGGTGTCCAAAATGCAGCCCGGCAAGGCCTTTCCAGCCTGCAGCTAATTTTTTTATTGGCGCTTGGCATATTGTGATGACAAGGCTAAAGATCAGACCGTGACTCCAGTTCCATTTCTTCTATTGATCGTCGTTCATTATTGATGAAGATGTATACAATTTTAAATGTGTTTAATAAGTATATCAGGCATGTTATATGGCTTGGAATGTCAAAAATAATATTTTTAATGGGTATGTCTATAAGTTGCGTTTTTTTGCTATTTGCAGGGGTTTTTGGAACTTAAGGGATCTACTGTGTTAGATATGACACTCATTTCTTTGTCGCCTGACATATTTTAAGATGTCAATATTTTTAGATTAGTGTGTTCAGCAGTGCAATGCGACTAACCACATTAATCACTGTTATTGTTATATTGTTATTGCTACATGGCAAACAAATTACCAGTAGGTGCAGTACATTCTCAGAAAACAAACAAGACCCAGCATTCATGATATGCACGCTCTTAAGGCTGTGCAATTGTGCAATTAGTTGAAAGGGGTTTATTTTTTAAAAAAACTAGCTGTGTCTGCCAGTGACTTTACAAACACAAAACTATTTAGTACAAACTTTTTTGTTTCTAGGGTTTGACAATCCTGTGGAGTATTGTGACATATGCAAAGTGATCCATGATCCCTTGTATGTGAGAAATCGGCCAAACACCATAGTAGAAGAAACATGTCCACATCATGATGCTTGCACCACCACCATGCTTCACTGTCTTCACTGTGTACTGTGGCTTGAATTCAGAGTTTGGGGGTTGTCTCACTAACTGTCTGCGGCTCTTGGACCCAAAAAGAACAATTTTACTCTCATCAGTCCATAAAATGTTCCCCCATTTCTCTTTAGCTTAGTTGGTGTGTTCTTTGACAAATTGCAACCTCTTCTGCACATCGATCATTGATCATCCTGGAGCTAATCATTGGCTGAGCCTTTGCCATTCTGGTTGTTCTTCGATCCATTGTGGTAGTTGTCTTCTGTTTTCTGCCATGTGTCTCTGGTTTTGTTCTCCATTTTTGGCATTGATGATCATTTTAGCTGAACAACCAAACATTTTCAGCCAAACAGTGCTGGTTTTAAGCTTAAATAAGGGGTGACCTGATTGACACCTTTTTTTCACAAAACTGATCACTGATTGAATGCCACCCTGCTATTTTGTACGTTAGAAGTGTAATTCATTATTAGTATATCATGGAATGCTGGGTCTTGTTTTTTTCTGAGAATCTACTGCACCAACTGGTAACTTAAAAATACAAATAAAATAAAATAAAAATACACTAATAACAGTGATTAATCTGGTTAGTCATATTGCACTGCTACTTTTTGAAAATTATTGTTTGGAACTTAACATGCATTGATCTAAATTTAATTTGTTTTAGCACACCTAATATCCCAGGCCCATTTCTACTTAAATAAATATTTATTGTTGTTATAAAATAGCCATAATGTCACATAATTATTTTGTAGCTTGTTTTACTGTATTTTAATTAATTCAAGACATATAAAGAGTTCAATTATAACATTTTATACCCTGTTAAAGCATTACAATTTTTAAATGGTTGTATTGGACTTATAGCTGCAAGCTTTTGGAAATTTGCTAGCTACATGACAAGGTGCCATTTTTGGGAAGCTATGCTGGGGTAGTCACATGACTGTCACAAGACCACCACTCAAATGTTTTGTATTGTATGTACAGTATGTCACCTAATCAGAAAAGCAGAACGCTATATAGGGCTCATTGTAGGACATTTAAAGCATCACCAATGGTCACAAAATGTATCATATTGGTCCCCAGCATCCTTTATTTATTTATTTATTTATTTTAACTTTTTTTCCCCTCGGTGGGAAGAGTTTGGACACCCCTACCTTAAATCGTTCAGTACAATTATTCCTGCTTTCATGAGTTTTGCCAACGAGGTTCAGCTTTTGACTTTGAAATCTCACACTATTTCAGCTACATTTGAACCTTTAATTTGGCTTTATGACCCCCCAGAAGAATTTTGAGGGCAGAGCGGAGTGGAAGGAAAGGGGACACAGCAACACACATATTCAGATATTATTAATGAGAGCAGTCTTACACAGATGACAAGGGCATTTGGATGGGACCCATTTCTCGGAATAGCGGGACCCAAAATATTTGATCTCCAGTGTGCCCTTTTGAATGTCACAGATTATACCGGGTTTTGTTTTGTTTCAAATAAATCCCTCAAATCACCAATCGGTTATTATCATTATTAGTTCTTCAGTGAGGTGTAAGAAGAATTAAGATCCATTAATTCGATTTCTGAGTTGTGATGCCAGGGTCTGGAATGGGATCTTGCAGGCGCCTTTTATGGTTTTGAGTGCTCCATGAAAGCCTTTCAAGTTATTGTGAAGGGGATTATTCTAACAGTTATCTCGGGATGATTTAAACGCTCCCTTGTCCATCCATCATCCTTCACATCATTTAAATGTGTAGTCTGGATTATCTCTTTCCTCTCCTCCATCTGCTTTATGTCTTCTTAGTCCTGCAAGTACTTTTTTTAGTTCCTCCATTTTTTTCTCCTTCTTTCTCCCCAACCTTTCTTCCTTTTCTGTCCGTCTTTGCCTGTGGTGATAAGACGCTGCCAACACATGCGCTCAGTGGTTTGGAAATGAAAAGAAGAGAGGCACACCCCGCCTGCACCAGCATGCCTGTTTTTCTTTCCTTTTCACTCATTGGAAATCCCTTCTTTTTCTCTCTACCTTCCTTCGTTTTCACTTGAAACTTCAGCCTCACTGCTGAATTATACCCAACATGCTCTACTCGCTTTGCACAGGCTTTGAATTTAGTCAAAATATTTAAAAGTTGTGACAGATGGATTCATTTACATCACATGCAGGATGAGGCTGAGCATTGTGTTTGACACTTTATTTTTACGTATCATCTTGGAGAGACGGCCAAACCTGACAAACAGATAAACCACCTGCAAGGACAAGCATAAGGGTTTGGTGCCATGCAATTTGGGCAGCGAAGACATCCCCGGTGAACGAGAGGGTTATTTCCCTACGCCTTCGGGCCAGGGAAAGGGTCCTGACTGTTGTTTGTGCGTATGCGCCGATCTACCAAGGGGGTTCAGGAGAGCACCCCAGCTGGTGACCCCATAATTCTACTGGGAGACTTCAATGCCCATGTGGGCAATGACAGTGTGACTTGGAGGGATGTGGTTGGGAGAAACTGCTTTCCTGATCTGAACCCGTGTGGTGTGTTGTTGCTGGACTTCTGTGCGAATCACAGTTTGTCCATAACAAAACACCATCTTCGAACATAAGGAAGCCCAAAAGCACCAAGACACCCTAGGTCGCAGGCCAATGATCGACTTTGTAGTCGTATCATCAAACCTGCGTCCGCATGTTCTGGACACGCAGGTGAAGAGAGGGGCTGAGCTGTCAACTGATCACCACCTGGTGATGAGTTGGATTAGATGGCGTGGAAGGATGCCAGACAGACCAGGCAGACCCAAACGCGTAGTGAGGGTGTGCTGGGAACGTCTGGCAGAGTTTCCCGTTCATCAAGTCTTTAACTCTCACCTCCGGCAGAGCTTTGCCTGCATCCTGGAGGACCGGGATATTGATTCTGAATGGGCCGTATTCCATGCCTACCTGGTGAGGTGTTCCAGGCAAGCCCAGCCAGGAGAAGGCCCCGGGGAAGACCTAGGACACGCTGGAGGGACTATGTCTCACTGATGGCCTGGGAACGCCTTGTGTCCTCCTGTTGGAGCTGGAATAGTTCACCAGAGACCGGGAAGTATGGACTTCCCTACTGAAACTGCTGCCCCCGTGACCAGGATTCGGATAAGCAAAGGATATTGGAAGGGAATGGAACCTTGGAGAGATTTCCTGCCTTTTTGCTAACGTATGCAGTTTGTTCCAAAGCTAGGCTGTCCAGGCAAACGGAAAGTGGATGAACAGTTGAGGGTTACTCAAGCTCCAACAATACACTGGCACCCTCTGGTTGTGTGCGTGCTTGTATGTGTCTCCTCTGTCCTGTGTGCAAATACTCATCTTTATAATGCATTTTAGTGACGGCTTTATGTCTTTTAGAGTTTTTGGCTGCATTTAAATTTGCATAGATTCACTGCACTCTATGACAGCTGGAAGCTGTCTCACACACTAACACATGCATGTGTGCGCGCACACACACACACACACACACACACACACACACACACAAAGGGAAAAGTTGTTCTTCTAGCATAAACAGGATGACATTTCCTCCAATTTTGCCCTGTGCCCTTTGTTTTTGCTGTTGACATTTGTATTTCCCCATATCTTTTTCCGTACTTCCCATATTGATCCCCCCGCCTTTCTCCCTCCCCTCCTCTTGCAACAACACTCCTCTTAATCTCGTTTTTTTCTCTATTGCATGGGAAAATGTGCAGGAAGTTGCTCAGATGGGGTCTGTGATAGGGGGATTACATTTTTTTGTTTTAGCCCAATCCTCCCCCTTGTTCCCAGATTCCCTCATTATTCCCTCTCTCCTTCCTAAAAGCTGTAATGGACATATCAATGTCACCTGAGTCCCCCAGAGATGTAATTGCCTTGCCACAGACCGGCAAATCGGCCTCAAATTGAATCTTTACACACCAACGGCAAACAAACAATAGGAAGTATTAGCAATCACACTGAAAACGGATCATTTCTCACAGAAAGTTCCAAATCCCTGCACTAAACTTGACTTATTACCCCTAAACGACAAGTTAGAGGTTTTTTGTTATGCTTAGATGCCAATATAATGTAGTACAAAACATTTTATTATTTAATAGTGCAAAAATATGCAAAACCATCAGCAGTAATAAGAATGGCATCAGCAACGTGCAAACCAAAAAACAAATTGAGGGCGGCATGGCTCATGTGGTAAGAGTGGTAAACAATGTTTTATGTCTTTTTATACATCCTGTGACCGTGCATTAACAGGCCCATTCATCATAGCATGTGATACTTCCCAAAGTGGTGTATGCATAACCCCAGGGGTACATCAATTGGGGTAGGGGTACGTGAATAAAAATCAAATACAATTCGCACTTAACACTCAAATTATGAGTGGCCTGAACACCTCAGAAACAGCATGAAGTTGTTCATTGCTCTGTGTGCATCATATGAACAAATAATTAAGTTTGATTGTTATGTTGTGCATTAAGAAAGATTTTATTTATATTAGTGTTCCATTCTCCGTAGTGATTCCCCTGAAAATGAGGCTTCATTTATGGTTGCTTATATGTTTGCATTTCAGTTAATGCTTTATCATGATTGTTAAGCTTTCCCTTTCAATTTGGTAGTAAATTAATATGCTGAGTTCGTGAGTGGAAAAAAAAAGTCTGGCTCAAATTTAAGTCATTCATTCATTCATTCATTTCCTATGGCGCTTATCCTCATTAGGGTCGTGGGTATGCTGGCTTTGGCAGAGAGGCGGGGTACACCCTGGACTGGTCGCCAGTCAATCGCAGGGCACATATAGACAAACAGTCACACTCACATTCATACTCTAATGGACAATTTAAAGTCGCCAATTAACCTAACATGCATGTTTTTGGAATGTGGGAGGAAACTGGAGTACCCGGAGAAAACCCACTCACGCACGGGGAGAACATGCAAACTCCACACAGAGATGCTCAACGGAGATTCGAACCCTGAAACCTCCTGACTGTGAGGCCAATGTGCTACCCACTTATCCACCGTGCAGCCTCAAGTCATTCAAACTCAAGGATTCCACACCTCTAACATGAATTTATCTTGGAGATTAATAAAATATCTATCTGTCTGCAACAAAAGATATGTAGGATGATTACTTATCTATCAGAATCAGAATCAGAAAAACTTTATTGCCATTGTAAGTGAACAATTCACAAACTAGGAACTTTCTTTGGCGACTCAGTGCAACGTAGAATTCTAAGTAAACATAGAGCATTAAATAAACATAGAACTAACTAAACATAGAACCTGAGTAAAAAGTTGAAATCACTGATAAGTAAAGGCATGAGAGTGTTTTTAGTGCAGGTAGTATAAGGTGCCAA